>CAJHQQ010002384.1:0-65926 GCA_905132885.1 Moricandia moricandioides
GATATCCGAATAAATAGATATCATATTGAGATTATGAGTAAAATTGACGTTAAATATCTTTGCATTAAATCTGAGAGGAAAAATACATTGTAAGAGTTGAGAATGTTATCCTCTGGATTATATTGTACAAAATAAACATGACTAAATCCTATGCCACAATAACCCTGAAGTTTATTAGTACATTTCAATTCTGGCATGAAAGGCGAGGTCATCTTGGTTAAGTTACGATGAGAAAATAATGCAAAATTCAAATGGCCATCTGTTGAAAAATGAAAGAATTTTGCAAACGGGTGAGTTTACATGTAATGCATGTTCTCAAGGAAAACTTATAACTCGGCCATCACCAGCAAAAGTTAGGAATGAATCACCAATATGTTTTTGGAGAGAATTCATGGTGGTAGATGTGGGATGATCCATCAACTGTGCAGGCCGTTTAAGTATTTCATGGTATTGATTAATGCATCAAGTAGATAGTCAAATATCTGTCTTTTGATGACAAGAAATACGGGTTTCGCAAAGTTCATTGCCCAAATAATAAGGCTGGGAACGCAGATCCCTGAGTATGCCATTAAGAAAGTAAAACTTGATAATTCTGTTAAATTTACATCACAAGCCTATAATGATTATTGTATGTCAGCAGTGAATGATGTAGAGCATCAAGTTCCCCATGTTTATACACAAAATGGCATGGCCGAGTCATTGATAAAATAGTTGTAGTTGATTCCAATACCGTTGATATTAAGAACAACGCTGCCAAATTTCAGTATGGCGTCAAGCTATATTTCATGCGGCTGCAATGATTCAATTAAGACCAAGTGCATATCATAAATACTTCCTATTACAATTGGCATCTCGCCAGAAGCCAGATATATTTCATCTCTGTGTCTTTGGGTGTGAGGTCTATATTTTGTAACTCCTCCAAAAAGAACAAAATGGGCCCACAAAGGAGATTGAGAATATTTGTGAGGTATTCATCCCCAAGTATAATGAGGAATCTTTCACTAGTAACTGGTGATATGTTTACAACATTGTTTGCTGATTGCCATTTTAATGAGGACAAATTTCCAGCGTTAGGGGGAGGATTTAGATAAACACCTAGCGAGATTACATAGTGTACACCTTTATTGTTACACCTTGATCCCCGTACGAATCAACGAGAGCTGTAAGTCAAAAAAATGTGCATTTGCGAAACTTGGTAAACCAATTATCAAATGCGTTCACAAATACAAGAAGGGTGACGAAATAATATGGACCTGCTGAAAATGTTCCATTAAGAGTTATTGTTCCTAGAGAACAAACTGATGACAAATCATAAATTAACCTCGAGTTCAGTTAAAGATGGGGTCACAAGCGGGTTTTAAAGATAAGAATTCCCAAAAGGAAAATAAATTGGTTGAGAAAAAACAAAAAGGTTCTAGAAGAATCTGTTAATGAAAAATGTTTAGAAGAAAACATAAGTGAAAAAGTTCAAGAAGAATCAAATAAAGATAAAGATTCATATGACGAGAAGGGAACAAAAAAATATGAAATTTCCATCAACTACGCCTGAGATGTAAAACTATGGATCAGAAATAAGAAAAAAATGTTGATGGAATATTCTATTTTTGTGTCTAAAGAAATCGATCATGAAAATGGTGATTCAGATCTAATGGCCATTTTATAATGCCAGAAAAGAAATGACTGGGAGGAGTGGAAGATAGCCATACAAACTGAATTACTCTCTCTCAATAAAACGAATGCCTTTAGACCTATGGTCATAACACATGAGAATATAAATTCAGTTGGGTACAAGTGGGTCGTGAGAAAGGTGAATGGAAAGAATGAGGTAGCACGATATAAATCCTGACTCTTTACCTAATGATTTTCTCAGAGACTAGGAATTGATTTTGAGGAAATGTATTCTCCGGCAATGGATGAAATTACGTTTAGAATTTTGATGAGCCTAGTGGCATTGAAAAATATTGCATCTCATGGATGTTGTGACAACATATTTGTATTGATCATTAGATAATGATATATACATGAAAATTCCTGAAGGATTGAAAATGCCAGAAGCATTAAAAACAAAATACATGGAGATTTATTTGGAAAATTACAAACACCACTATACGAGTTAAAGCAATCCGGACGCATTTGTACAATCGTTTAACTGAATTTCTATTAAGAGAAGGATATGTGAATAATGTGATATGTCTATGCGTTTTGTTAAGAAATTGTCATCTGGATTCGTGAATTTTGTTGTATATGTGGATAACCATAGCATTGTTGGAACTCAAAAGGAGGTTGATGATGCATAAACTCATATGAAAGATAAGTTCAAAATTAAAGATCTCGAGAAGCTTTGTCTTGGAATCCAGATGGAGAATTTCCAAGAAGAAATATTATTGCATCAATCAATTTATATGAAAAGGATTTTGAAACGTTTTTTTTATGGACAAAGCGACTACTTGAAGTACTCGAATAGTTAACAGATCTCTTGATATTGAGAAAGATCCTTTAGCTCTTTTAAGATAGCGAATAAATATTAGGTCATGGAGTACCTTATATGAATGCTATCAGTGGGCTTTTATATCTTGCAAATTATAGTAGACCTGGTATTGCTTCTGCTACTAACTTACTTGCACGATATACGTCTTCTCCTACTCGCAGGCATTAGTACGGATATAAAACATATATTTGGTTTCCTTCAAGGTACAATTAATTTAGGATTGATTTATCACAGAAAACTTGAGTTTAGTATGGTTAGTTTTACAGATGCAGGATACTTATCGGATATTCATAAAGCTCGGTCGCAAACCGGCTATGTTTTTACAATAGATGAAACCGTGATCTCTTAGCGTTCCTATAAACAAACTCTGGTTGCAACTTCTTTAAATCATGTAGAAACTCTTGCGCTTCACTAAGCATGTCGAGAATGTGTGTGACTTAGGTCAATGAGTAATTACATACAAGAATAAAGTGGAATAGTTAACAAGAAAGATCTGACAAAAATATTTGAAGACAATTCGGCTTGTGTCGATCAACTCAAAGAAGGCTATGTTAAGAGAGACATAACAAGGCATATCCCTCCAAGATTTTTCTCGTAGATACGAAAGCTCGAGAAAAATAAAGAAGTGAACATTGAGTATGTACGGTCATGCGACAATCCGGCTGACTTGTTTTAAAAAGTCTCTTCCCACTACAACATTTCAAAAACTATCAGAATGCGTTATTTGTATGACCTATGAAGAAAAAAGCTATGTTCATTATTCTCAAGAGAAGATTACGTTACTGTACTTCTTTTTTGCTCGTTTTGTTTTTAATTCTATCGGATTTTACATGACTAGGTTTTTAATGAGACAATATGTAATACAAGATGAATAATCAAATGGGAGTGTTACAAATATGATTATTCGTCATGGGTACAGCTGTCCCATTTTCATCAATTGTGTGTGATTAGTGTCAATATTCCCATGTCAATACTTCAGTTAATATTGTAATAAATATCTGAAGTTGGGCGACTTTGTGATCCTTATATAAATGGGTTCACTCTCTGTTTATAAATGTGCAAGTGAAATAAAAAATCTCACTCTCTCTCATTTTTCAGTACTTTCTGTAGGGCCCATACCCGGCTGTCTAAGCCATGGTCGAAGTCTTTCATTGCTCAGGCCACCTACTATCTGAACCTCTTTATTTTAAAACTTTTCTATAATTTTTCCCTTGGGCGAGGGTTTACGTAGAGCTTAGCTAAAGACTTCCTTAGTCATTCATAGCTTAGATCATTAAACTTAACTAAACTTCAGCTTAAAGATCAATCCCCGACACAGTTAGAGTCATGCAAATCCAAGGTTCCATTCCAGTAGACCATTCTATCTAGATCTATACAAAAATTGCTAGATTTTACCTTTGCCACATCCATGGAGTTTGTTTGCTCATCGGCCTTTCACTGATCCGCCTTACTCGTACTTGTCCAATTTGAACCAATCAATAAGTCCTTTCCTGATCATTATCTTGGTTCATGTACTGATCCATTCTCTTTCAGTACTTAGTCATTCAACCAACCATCTTCACATACTAATTAACCATTAGAGAAGCCTTCATAATCCATGGCGATGTGATACCGTCCTTCATGAATTTTAGAACATCCCAACATCGTTTGCCTTATTGGCGATCATCATCACCATCAGTCCATCTGCTGGACTAACACGCCCATCGTATACTAAGTCAATCAACCAACCACACACATGATTTGGATCCAATGAATCTTGATCTTACTTGATCCTGTACTGATACACCACCGGTTCAGATTGAGCGGTTATTCTTCCTATCCACTCGTGTCCCTTCGCTTCTGTTAAGAGATTCACATATCTTGGTAAAGACACTCACGCCCCTTTGACTGAAGCACACATCTATCCCTAATTCTGACTTCCCCTTAAATGAGACTGTCTTCCCTTAATTCAAATTTATTATTGAATCTAACATATGAATCCATAACTCGCCATTAGTCTTTTACCGATGCATTGCATCCAACTACTGACCCATGTTGGCGATTTAATCCAAACATGATCCAATCCATTACTCCATGTCTTGGATCATTTACCCCCTTAATAGTTCCTTGTTTTCAAGGGGCATATAATGCTTGTCCATGATCGTTCCAACACAAGATAAAATTATAATCAGAGAATTAATAATAAATCGGTTACCTTACACTTGATGGGGCATGATCTTGTGCCTCTTCCTTATCCTGGACGTCCATGATCCTCTCACCCATGCTTTACCATAAAGGTGTTCTTATGGAAATGATAACACACATACATGGGTCGTTCATCACTGGCCCTGGATCACCCGCGAATCTGCCTACCTCCGGGCATCCGCCTTTGAAGCAGTCTCGGCCATGAACACTGCAGTTCAGCCATCCACATTTATCTTCTCTGGTTCATTTCAATGTCTTCAAAGTTTCTAGAGAAGGTCTTGTCTTTTGTCAAAAATGATAACACCCAACAATGGGTTGTGCATAATTTCCCCTTTGATCGCCTATAAAACAATCTCCTCCTTGCCTTCATATACATCTCGACCTTGGATGTGTTCCTTCCGGCTTCTCTTCTTCTCCCTTCACATTTGCGTGTGCTAAAGGTTGTGGAATAAAGCCTTAGAAGTTTGTGTGTGTATGTGTGTCGTCCATGGTCACGATCATCAAAAGGCTACACATTATTTGCTCTTGATCCCCATGGACCGGTCTCAGCTTGCCTCTCATGAGTCCCGGCCTTGGACTATTTGATCCATGGCCTTCTCCTTCTCTATGTGTATTTTTTCTGTGTTTCAGGATGTAAAATGAAACCTTAGGCGTGCCTGCCAACCCACAAAATTTCCTTCCTTTTATAGGAGAAAGGACAATTTCCTTTCTAAGGGTTGCACCCTTTCGCCAACAATCTTGACCATTGATTAAATCAATGGTACAGATCGTATCCCTTCGGCCTGGAAGTTATCCAACTTCCCCTGACCTGCCATAGTGTCTACCTATAGTTTCATACCACCCAGCTAAGTCAGTAGCCAACCATCTTGGTCAGCTAAGTCAGTAGCCAATTAGCTGATCTCCAACTAATCCAGCTAGCTCATCTAGTAGTTCAGATAGTGTGAGCTGGTCAGTGAGTGTTCAGCTGGTGTGACCTAGCTAGTGAGTGTTCAGCTAGTTTTCAGCTGGTAGCTCAGCTACTACAGCTCGCCCAGATCCTTTCCTTTAGCCTAATACTTGTGGCTAAATCCCTAGGTCCATTCCCCACCTGATTTAATCACTCATGATCAGTTCCGATCATTCTTTCATGATATCTTGTTCACAATCATTTCTCATGATCGAATCAAGGTAGCCACGTTTTTATTGAAATTTATAGGCCTTATTTGAAGCTCCTAGATCACTTTACCCTTCTATTTAGACCTTGGGACGCTTACTGACGTGGGTGTGTTTATTGTTCTAGCAGGGTATAAATATCCTAAAAAATTAACTATCAAATTAACCGTTAATCCTAACACACAAAACAATACTCTTGCCAAGAGAGATCAGCTGTAGTACTTCGGGATCGAATCCACAGAGAACAGTGGCACAAAATAGATTTCTTATTTCTAACGGTTAAGCTAGATGATTATATATATTGGTAACATGTAATCAGTCTAATGAATTATTCGTTTTTGGAAGGTGTAGATGCAATATGAAAATATGCTAATAATGTAATTACAGAATTATGCTAATAATGTGAATATGGAAATATGCTACTAATCTAACTAGATGAAAATATAAATATGCTAGATCTAGGGTTTCAAGCTCAATGAATTATAGGGAATAAGAAACACGGATATGTAAATATTCTAGAATCCAATTCTAACTATTCTAGAACTCAAATATTAACTATTCTAGAACTCAAATATTAACTATTCTGACCATTTTCACTCCAACTCTCGTATGCGAGCAAAATGAAAGACCATCGATCGATGGCTAAGGCCTGGTGTCGATCGACGGTTAAATCAGAAGGAAGTGTGAACGAGATTTAATATGTTCACCAAGCTAATTAGACCAGCTCTCGCATGCACCTAACAACCTAGTTCAATGGTGTCTATTCTGACACAGAACCTACTCTCGTAATTGTATATGTCCTACTTTCGAGATCTTAGTTAGCTACTCTAGAATGCAAGCATTAATCACAACTCAATTGATGGATATTAACTTAACCTAGCAATCCTACTTTTGGGCTAGTCCATGATTGCTATCATTCAGCCCTAAATTTAGTTGATAACTACTCAAACATAATCAAAGTTAGAATAATAATTTGAATATAATGCATAGATAAAATATTGGGATCCCAATACAAATCTCCCTAAGGAGTTATGAATCTTCTCCCCTAATAGAATACTAAAAACCCTAGAGCTGCACACCATATGTCTCCGTACGTCTCTCTCTGTTACTGGTGTCATACATAAAGTATAAATATAAAACCCTAAAATCTAGGTCAAAACTCACTAGGGGTAATCTTGTAATCCTATGTCTTGTCTCTAACATGGGCTTGAAATAGGCTGTATGCGAATTGGTCATCGATTGATGTCAAGTGTTCAACATCAATCGATCTTGGTCATGTAACATCGGTCGATGGCAAGATAGTGTCGTCGATCAACGGCAGTCTTGTACTTCGACTCTTTTAATGATCAACTACGAATTATTCTCCTCTAAATGCTCCAAAAGCTCCAAGTATCTCTATATATCTCCAAAACATACTTGGACCTGTAAATACCTTACAACATAGCCTAGACACACATAATAGACCCGAAATAGAGCCTATAACATGGCCTAAAACATGTAGTAAATAGGCTATATCACTTGCCTTGAAGTCTCTCGACCAGCTTGCTTGGTTCCATCGTCCCATGTCTATCCCTATGGTCCTTTCCAAGATCAGGGATGCTACAACTCTCCCCACGTAGAAGGAATTCGTCCTTGAATTCACTGATGGTTGTACCTTGTATCCCGACTAAGTTTTCCAACCAAACTTAGTCTCGTCTTGACATGGAACGCACTAGATTGGTTCTTCACAACCAAATCGTCCTCATCCTGCCCAATGATCATTCCACTGATCAAATCCTTGATGAGCAACATAACTAGTCTCTCTTAGACTTCTTCCTTCTTTAGTCAATCATCCTTCCAAACTTGATCATATATTCCAGAGCTTAGTGTCCTCTAGACTTGGTCTTAGCATTCCGACCTTTCCATTCAGAACATAGTTGTGCATTTCATGATCCTAGTTAGTCCTGACTAGGTCACACCTCATAATCAAATGACTAGATTCCTTTTTATCCCTAATCCACTTGCTGTACCACTCAAGTCTTAGATGATTTATTCGCATCCCTAAGCCACTCGATGTACTAGTCAGGTCTTAGTAGACTTGTTCAATCTTTAGGTTGATCGCTTTACTGCGAGTCCTAACAGATTGCTCTCAACCTTTATTTCTTCATGGACCATCATGTACCATGATCAAGCTCTCGCTAAACTTTATAATTCCTTTAACCCAACCACAACTTGTCCAGCTTGGTCATATTGCCAGCTTAGTCTCAGATCCTGCACTTGACTTTTGTCCATCATTGGACTTAGTCATAATGTGGTCTTGGTCCTCTCATGGAATAGATCTCATTTTAACCCGATCCTGGTCTAATCTTGGACTTCACCATATTGTGATCCTCGTCCACCTCCGGACTTGATTGTCTTGCCTTGGTAATTTTCCATTTATGGACTTTATCATATTGCGGTCCTGGTCCACTCCGGGACTCAACCGTCTTACCCCTACCATAGGTCCATCTTTGACTTGGTCATCATGTGATCTTCGTCCCTTCCTTGACCTGATTATCCTTACCCTGACCATAAGTCAATCTCTGACTTGGTTGTATAGCGATCTTCGTCCCTCACTGGAATTGATCATCTTTATCCTGACCCTGGTCAATTACTGGACTCGGTCAGCTCATCAGACCCTGGTCCATTACCGAAATCGGTCTATCATGTCTGACCATTGTGAAACCCGACTAGATCTTCCTTGGAATCGATCGTGTAAGCCAAATACTAGTCTCTCTTTAGACTCCATTCCGTTATCAAACCTGGTTCCCTTTCGTGTTTACTCGCCAGGTCGAGCCTCAACTGATCCATCTAGATCCTTAAGGAGTAATGCCTCATCATGGTCAAGTCCTGGTAGGTTCATGAAAATTCCTTAGTAACTCAGCCTTAGAAGATTGTCTTGTCCCCCAAACCGCTCAACCAGAAGCATAGCCTACCTTTGTCTGATTCACAACCTCTTGTTATAATTTACAATCTTTTCTTCCCATGGATACTATATTAGTTCATGTACACACCATAGAGGACGTCCCATTCCATTCCTTTTAGTGTTTCCATTCTCCTTGATAGCTCCACATCCATTAGATACCTAGATGTTTAGAATATTGGTTAATGTTCACACGTTTGGAGAATGTCCCATACCATTCTCTAAGGTGTCATCCTTTCATGAACGTCCCATACCGTTTACAAAAAAAATATTTTACCTCATTCCCTATCATACTAAGGCACCTAACATCATTTTCTTCCTTAACCGGAATAGAGCATCTGAAGTTTCTTATTTCTCTTTATTTTTATGTCAATCCACCTTGACATTTCTTATACAATTCGACCTGATCAAAGGAGTGTCTAAGCATGACGTACGCTGATTCCTAGCTGATCCAACATATCACAAGGTAGCTCATAGAACTAGTCATGTAGAACTTCTTAGACCGCTTTGTACCACTCATCATACTCACTATACCTTGAGCGGCCACCAAGAGTGTAATACTCATCACCACTAGTGTGCTGGTCGGTTTCCAATCCAAGCCACTATCAGTTGCATGATACAAGTTTGTTAGGTAGTCCATAAATCATAAGTCTTGCATTGCTTTCCTTTCTTAAAATCCGCCCATTACTTCATAGTAGCTAAATTGACCAACCTTTCTCATTTTAAGATCTTTCCCTTGGAGACTGTATCTTGGTTAAGCTGGTTTGTCTTGGAAATTTCCTATTCCCAAGCACGATACCATAGCTACCTCAACTTCCACCTTGCTCACCACAACAAAGGTTCATAGTCAACTTTGTTTTCAGAAGTAATATCGGTTTTCACTTAAATTCTTTGAGAATTGTCCTCAATATGATCAAGCATGCTCTGATACCAACTTGAAGGGCCCTGAACCGTCTGTCTAAGCCGCGGTCGAAGTCTTTAGTCACTAAGGCCACTTACTGGCCGAACCTCTAATATTATAACCTTTTTCTATAAATATTGGCTTTTAGATGCGGGTTTATTAGAACTTAGCTAAAGACTTCCTCAATCATTCATAGCTTAGATCATTCAAATTATACGCAGCAAAATATCCTCATTAATTCTTGATTTAATATCAATCAAGCACTTCTCCGGTGTAATAATCTATGCCTTGGTTAGTTTATTTAACTAACCTTCAACTTATACATCGATCCCTAACATAGTTCAAGTGAGGAAATCTGAGGTTCCATTCCCCCAAACCATTCTATCTATATCTATACAAGTATTGCTAAATCCTTAGAACTTGTTTGCTCATTGGCCCTTCACTGAACCACCTTGCTCTTACTAATCCAATTTTAACCGATCAATAAGTCCTTCCCTGATCATTATCTTGGTTCATGTACTGAACCATTCTCTTTCAGTACTTAGTCATTCAACCAACCATCCCAACAAACTAAGTAACCATTAAAGAAGTCTGCATAATACGTGGCGCTTTGTATACTGTCCTTCATGACTTATACATCATCCCAACATCCTTTGCCTTATTGGCGATCATCATCACCATCAGTCCATCTGCTGGACTAACACACCCATGCATCCTAAGTCAATCAACCAACTGCCCACATGACTTGGATCCAATGAGTCTTCATCTTACTTGAATGGCCATGGAGAGAACATTCCAATCAATCCCGGTTAGTCTTATCTTCCAAACTGGCATATGTTTGATCAAGTTAAGTCCACCCCTTTGATACATAATTCTGACTACCCTTAACAATGAGATAGTGCTCCCTCGAGTTAATTTATGATCGAATCCAACATACAAATCCATAACTCGCCATTAGTCTTTAGCCTATGCACAACATCCAACTACTGATCAATGTTGTCGATTCAAGCCAAGCATGATCAGATCCATTCCTCCATGTTTCAGATAATTACCCCCTTCATGGTTCATTGTCGTCCAGGGACGTATCATGCTTGTCCATGATAGTTCCTACTCAAGACAAAGTTATAATCCAAGAAGTAATCATAAGACGGTTACCTTACACTTGATGGTGCACGATCTTGTTCCTCTTCCTTATCTTGGACGTCCACGATCATCTCACCCATGATTTAACCAAAAGGTGTTCTTCCAGCAATGATAACACCCATACATTGGTCGCTCGTCACTGGACCTGGATAACGCGTGAATCTGCCTACCTTCGGGCATCCTCCTTTAGAGCATTCTCGGCCGTGAACACTGCAGTCCGGCCATCCTCTTCTCTGGTTCATTTACGTGTCTTCCAAGCCTCTACAGAATTCGTTGGGTGTTTTAAGAAATGATCACAACCATTAATGGGTCATGCATAATTTCCCCTTTGATCACCCATAAAAAGGTTTCCTCCTTGCCTTCATATACATCTCGACCTTGGATGAGTTCCATTCGGCCTCCCTCCTTCTCCCTCCACATTTTCGTGTGTTTAATGCTTTGGAATAAAGCCTTAGACGTGTGTTTGTGTGTCATCCGTGATCACGATCTACAGACCACACATTATTTGCTCTTGATCCCCATGGAGCGCTCTCACCTTGGCTTTCATGAGTCTCGGCCTTGGACTATTTGATCCATGGCCTTCTCCTTCTCTGCGTGTATTATTTGTGTGTGTTCAGGATGTAAAGAGAAGCCTCAGGCATGACAGAAAACCCATGGATTTTTCCCTCCTTTTATAGGAGAAAGGGCAGTTTTCTTTCTGAGGGTTGCACCTTTTCCCCAACAATCCAGGTCATTGATTAAATCAATGGTCCAAATCGCATCCCTTGGGGCTGGAAGTTATCCAATCGCCATTGACTTCCTCAGTGTCCACCTATAGTGTCAAAAAACCCAGCTAGGTCAGTAGCCAACCAGATTAGTCAGCTAGGTTGACCTGATCGCCAGCTCGTCCAGCTAAGTCACCTAGTGTGAGCTGGTCAGTGAGTGTTCAGATGGTGTGAGCTGGTCAGTGAGTGTTAAGCTGGTAGCTCAGCTACTATAGTTCACCCAAATCTCTTCCTTTAGCCTAATACTTGTGGCTAAGTCTCTTGGTATATTCCCGACCTGGTTTAATCACTCATGATCAGTTCCGATCATTCTCTCATTATATCTTGTTTACCATCATATCGAATGATCTGAATCAAGGCAGCCACGTTTGATTAAAATGTCTAGGCCTTATGTGAAGCTCCAAGATCACTTTACCTATCTATTTAGACCTTGGAACACTTACTTTGAAGTCTCTTGACTACCTTGCTTGGTTCCATCGTCCCAATTCTGTCCCGATGGTCCTTCCAAGATCAGGGATGCTACACTTTCCTTCCACAAAAAGACAAATAAATATATTAGTATAATAATAAATACTTATATACATAAATGTCTATCTCTCATCTATTAATACTCAACAGTTATGATTATGCAAAAAAAAATCAAAGATACTAAATTGTAAAATTATCTGACATTTAATAGTCCCCGCCGAGACAAACAAGCAAGGTAAGCCATTTTTTGGTTGACATCCCATATAAGTAAGTCAAGTTCTGGCGCTAGAGTGATTGTACTAGATAACAGTCCTATACGTTTGTGTCTGGCTTACATGGGAAAATAACACATCCTGTGTTATTGCTTCTTTTTCTAAGGAATCAACACAAATATTGAGGATCCTAGAAATATGGACTAATATACAAGAGTCAAAGCACACCAAAAGTTTTTGTTATGACACAATCTCTGAGAAGAAATCTGGCCAATCCACGAAAGTTTCAACTATATCCACCAAATCCGAGCAGTTTGTCTCTATCCGGATCGACAGAATATGTCTCTCCGTTAGACACGACATTTCCTACATAAGTCCCTCCATATCAATACACAAGGTCGAGAGGCTTGCCATGAAAATCCCGTACAAAATCTGGCTTCTTAGCAATGAAATTATCATAGCAAAAATGTGGTTTTTTTTGCTAAAGTTATGATACGCTACGAGCGTATAGCTGTTTTTATTGTGGACAACTCTCTATATAGCCACAAAATTTGATTCATAGCCACAAAAAACTTGTGGCTA
This sequence comes from Moricandia moricandioides, assembly GCA_905132885.1. Classification (NCBI taxonomy): domain Eukaryota; kingdom Viridiplantae; phylum Streptophyta; class Magnoliopsida; order Brassicales; family Brassicaceae; genus Moricandia; species Moricandia moricandioides. The sequence continues at coordinate 12,836 of CAJHQQ010002384.1, forward strand.
TAGCGTTGTTTTACTAATGATTTGAAGCTCTGAAGATCATGACAAGAAGCTAGATATTCAGGTTGCACAAACTACTAAGGCTATTAAAATGCATGAAGGAATGCTTCATAGAAGGTCAAAAAAGCACTCAAGACAATTTGTCAGTGCCATCATTGTGTGGGATGATGAAAAACACAGATCTGTAGGATCAAACGAGCTGAGTGAAGGTGACTTTATTTTCATTATTTCAGTGTCGATCGACACCCCTTACAGGTGTCGGTTAACGCCCACTTTAAATTCTGGATCTTGGAGTTTCGTTGGACCAAAATCGACCACATCTTGTCAAGTCAAAACTGAAGAGTCGAAACAAAACTAATGTCGATTGATACCCCCTTGGTAGCGATCAACACCCTACATGAAAAGATCTGGAGAGACCTTGAGACGAGATAAAACATACCAAGATCGACATTAAAGTGTCGACACAAGAGATTGGTGTTGATCGATATTCATCTAGTTTCGGTCGACACTAGATAGATGCCTTTCCAGTTCTCTCTATCCCGAGACTAGTTGAAGAGATATTCTACAAGCCTAAGGTCTCACTCCATGCAGTGCCTAAGGATCTGAAAGAGCCCATTAGTGCTAAAGAACTAGCTGGTTTCCACAAAAGAGTGAAAATAATTTCTGAAGTATCTCTTTTGAAGATCCTTATGACGAGGCTGATTTACTTAGTTCTTTAAGAATACAAAATAAACCATGGAAGATATCAAAGCACTATATGAAGTTAGAAGTGCAGTAATTGGGGTCAAGAAACTAATATAGATAACGGACCTTGGGAAGTTTATGGTTCCCTACACAATTTCAGCTGCTAAATTTCAGAATGGTCTCTGTGAAAAAGGTATGCAGTTAGCATCATGTTTAAGGACTTCATTGATAAACTTGGTTTTGTTACCGAAAATCTTAAGGTTAAACTAATCTTTCCACCAAATATCCACACCTTGTTATCAACAATGTGGAAGTGAAAGTTGGGAATTGTATTGTACCTATTAGCTTTCATGTGTTGTAGATGGGAAATGGATCATCTATGCCTCCTCTTCTTGAAAGAGCTTTTCTAGCTACAATGGGTGCAGTAGTTGACATGTCTAAGGGCATAATCTCTTTTGCACACATTAATGAGAATGTCTTCTGCAAAGGTGTGCCACAAAACATAGGTAGTCATTTAGTTTTTACATTGAGATATCTGATGATCCTTTGCATGTAATTGTTTCTCAAGTAGACTTAAGTAATAAAATCAATGTCAAAGAAGCCATAATTAATGCATCACATAAGTCTGGGGGTAGAAGAAGAACAATGTGAAGAGTAAAAGGATCAACGGAATCCTCATTTGACATTGATTCCTCAAAGCTGTTCTGATAGTGTGATTGAGTAGAAAGTGAAAAGCAGAGGAATTACACAGCCATTAACAAAGGTTCGAGGAATTCTGACTTCTGAGCTGAAAGAAAAAGAACAAGATGCTGTGAAAAATTTCATGGGAAGTGAGCTTAGACTGGAGATATTGGACAATGAGGCTTGTTTTACAACAAGTTCCCATTCTCATCTACATTGAATCTTGTCTCCAAAGTCGACCTAATGATTATAAGCAAGCGCTTGGTGGGTAGCAAACAATTGGTAAGTTGTTTTTTTTTAATTTCAAAAATGTCTGAAATGTGGAGAGCACAATGTTGGTTGACACCATCTTGTTGTCGGTCGACACCCGACCCACCCACATACATGCTTCTACTCTTTTTCTAGTTTTCTCATTTTCATTTGTTTCTTTTGACCAATGTGAGACTATATAACAATGAGGATAATGTTGTAAGTTTGGGGAAGGTAGTTACTGACATTATGTTATATTTTGAGTGTCAATTGTGTCGTTTTATAGAGTCAAAACAGAGTCAGTTGGGAACTATGACTTTTTTTGGAACTAACCATTAACTGATTACCAGAACTATTCTTTTCAGCTATTGACTGCAAACTATATGACATGGAAAAAGCCAAAGTGAACTGATCTGCCCATTACACACATGCTTGTGAGAGTGTCTGAAGGATCAAAAATGGCCTCCAACATTAATATACTTCATTTTTGTGTCTTGTGGCTTGGTATGCACTGGATCAGATTCCTTATTCAAGTCTGAAAAGACTAGTCTTTGTGAGTATGACTCCTTCTATATCCCTCCAAATAAAAGATGAGAAAAAATGAAAATTCAAAAGGATAAGATCAAAATAAGTGAATCAGGTGCAAGTGGCAATCACCATTAGTGCTTGCATCATGGAAGCATGCCCTTAAAAAATTGGTCTATAAAAAAAAGACTCTGCAAAGTAGGGAGAAATCGGCTGAGTGAAGTGATAAAAGAGAAAGGAAAGGAAGCAGAGTAAGACTGTCTGTGTGATCAGAGACTTGAATGGGTAAGAGTGTATGTGTCCTTTGATCAATACTCCCAAGACGAGACTGCACTTTAAGCTCTTAAATAAGGTCAGTGATGGTGGTCCTAGATGTCTTTTTAGAGTTGTTGGCTAGAAATAGTTTTGCTAAGCTGAGGTTTAGTACATGGAGTACCTTATAAGGTTGGTACTATTTGATGTGGCTTTCAACAGGTAGTGGTGAAAGTGATGGTTCTATAAGATACGTGAGTTCCTGCATTCTCAAACCTCTTTCAAAATTTAGTTCTCTATTTTTCTTGAGGGCAAGCAAATGCTAAGTTTGGGGGAGTTGAATATCATGGGTTTTTACTGGTTTCTTTTACAATGATATAAGTCATATTTAGAGTCTATTATATATATTTTAAGTCAATTTAGATTCCTTGTAGGTCTAAGGTACGTTCTAGAACATTTTGGGGATTCTGGAAAACTTTGTATCATGAAGAGAAATGAAGCTAAAATGATCAATTTGGAGACCGTATATTTCCCTTGGTGTCAATAAAAATTCGTCCCGACCAAAGAAACCAATCTCATTAATGATATTTCCTCAAATGCAAAAGGCCTAGAACTTTTCAGTATTTGCAAGAAAGTCCCATATATGTTTTTATCCTATATTATTTTTTATTAAGCCAATGTTTCGGCTACGCTTTATTTATCTTATAAAGCTTTTGGAAGACATGTTAGAATTTTTTGAGAGAAAAGATTTCGGACTCCTATTTTTCTCTTAAATAAGATTATGCATTTTATTCATAATATGATTTGTGTTTTTGCTATTATTTCTGAGTGAACTACCTATTAGATTTGGGTTCTTCAAAGGTTAATGAATTTCTAAATTAAATTGTTAAGGTTATCTTTTATTCTTCATCTTAATTATTCTTAATGCTAGATTCAGTTTGACAACCTTAAATCTAGATTTTAGGATAATTGGTAGATGTGAAACTACTATTGATTGCATAAACTATCTTTGATGAGATAAATACCTATCTGCAAAAGATTTGATTTAGAGATTTAGTGAATTTATCAAACCTAATCTTAGTGCGTGTCTGGACTGAATGAATTCACAAAGAGATTTGTGATTCTAGGAATTAGACATAGATTATATCTATAATGAAGTTGACTGGCTTGATTGTTGTGATTTGAGTTCTAAAATTGTTCTTCATAAACCCCTGACATTGTTTGATCTATAATTCGGATTCCCTGCGAGTTTCTATGAGTATAGCGCCTTTCTTCTGAATCTTACAAGTTTTTTATTTGGTAATTTTTACTTGCCTTATATTTGTTGTCTATCTTAATCTGAAAATCAATAGTCTATTGAGTGATTCGAGTCTCTGTGAATTTGATCCCTAAATACTATATCGCACCGTGAAATTGCAGAGTAGCGCTAGGGTAAATTTGAGCTTATCAAACAACAAAGTTGTGGCTCATCTTACTCAAGTGGTATGCTCATTTGCGCAACATACCATTGATCATCAAGCTTTCATTAGTGGTCTTGCACAACAAAAATTTCCAAGATCATATGAAGAAGCAATGCAACATAAGGAACTGAGAGAGTGGGAGAAGAAGTTAATGCCATAGTGGTCAATGATACTTGGTATGAATATGAGCTTCCAAAATCAATCAAGTACATGAGAAATGGAAAGGTTGAGACACATAATACAATACTGGTTGCAAAAGGCTTCACTCATATCTATGGAGAGAATTATGTGGACACATTTCCACTAGTGGCAAACCTACACCACTCATATTGTCTTCTCTTACTACGAATTTAGAATGAGAGTTGTGCAGATGTATATCAAGAAGGCTTTCCTTCTAGGAGAGTTAATAGATTAAGTCTACATGCATCCTCCTCCCGGTCTAGAGCATTTGGTAAATTTATGAATGTACTAAGGCTCAATAAGGTTATCTATGGTCTGAGGCAATCACCAAGGGCTTGTTACCACAAACTAAGCACCACTCTGAATGGAAGATGATTTAGAAGGTATTTAATCCAATAAAGTTTTCTTAAAATCAGTTTTTGATATCAAAGATGTTGGTGAGCTTAACTACTTCTTGTGATTGAAGTTTTCCGCTCTAAAGAGGAGCTCTTCTTGGTGTCAAAGGAAGTAAACACTTGATCTTTTAAATGGAACATGAAACCTTGGAGGAAGACAAACAAAACTCCTCTAAAAGATGGATATAATGAACTGTGAAAGGGGGAGTTTGAGGATGTCATATGAAGATGTTAAACATCTTAGAAGGATAGTTGAGAATTTCATTTACCTAACCATTACTTTACCATACATATGCTTTGTTATGAACCAAATAACTCAAAATATGCAAGTTTCCAAGGTTCATCACTGGAACATGTTGGGATCAAGAACGGTTATCTCGAAATCAACATCTAAAATCGCGTTTCTGTGCGAAAGCTTTCTCGACGCAATCTCGACAAAAGTTCCCGAGCAAAGGACTCAAGTGAAATTGAGCACGAGACCGAACACACAGTCCAACTCTCCGAACGAGAGAGTTGGTCCGAGCAAGCTGTCCAACTCACCGAACGGGTGAGGTGGACCGAACATGCAGTTCAACTCACCCATTCAGGAAAGTCGGGTTATCTTGGCTTTCCTTAATTAACGGAAATTAAAAGTGTGGATTTTGGTTCCCACAGTTTGGCGCTAAAAGGAGGGGGGTCGGATTCTATAACTCAAAAATCATCGAACGACTTAGAAACGATATGACTAACCAAACATGCGGCGACATCATATCCTTCAAGGATAGAGCAATGACCGACTTGGTCAAACCTCTCAATGATCTCTTTATTATCGAGCTGACAGTCAAGAATATCGATCTCGCAAGGATATTGGTCGACACCGGAAGCTCAGCCGATATCATCTTCAAAAACACCCTTGAGAGAATGGAAATCGATCCATCCGAAATCGCGGAAGATCCAAAACCGGTAGTAGGACTCTCGGGGGAGGCTACCATGTCTCTCGGCACAATCAAACTCTCGGTTAGAGCCGATAGCATAACAAAAATCATGGAGTTCCTGGTCATCGATCGACCCACATCATATAACGCGAACGTAGGAACTCTATGGCTGAATTCAATGCAGGCTGTCCCGTCAACATACCACATGTGTCTCAAATTCACAACGCTTCGCGGAATCGAGACAATCTGGGGATATCGGAGAGCTTCGCATGTGTGCTTCGCCGCAGAATTAAAACGCAAAATACCATCAGCAGAGATTCCGCCCAAAAAAAAAAAATCATCTATCATTGACAATGCCCCAGAACAAGATGAAATATTTTGGCAGTCACGAGTGATTGAAGCCATGGAATAAAAACGTGAGCCGACTTACGACCCCGTCGTCTCGGTGTGCCTAGATGAAGCATTTCCAGACCGCTGCGTTGAACTCGGCGCAAGCCTGAGCGAGCCTTGAAGATCGAGCACACGTTTGCATGGACCGCAGAATACATGCCAGGGATTGACATCAACATCACGTGTCATGAACTCAACGTCGACCCAACTTTCAAACCCGTCAAACAAAAAGACAAAAGTTGGGACCAGAACGCGATGGTGCGGTTAATGACGAGGTTGTAAAAATCCTCAAAGCGGATCCATAACAGAGGCCGTGTATCCCAACAGGCTCGCTAACCCGGTCGTTGTCAAAAGAAGAACGAAAAGTGGCGAGTTTGCGTCGATTTCACCGATCTCAACAAAATGTGTCCAAAGAATAGCTTCCCACTGCCACACATCAACAGCTTAATCGAAGCAACGGCAGGGAACAAACACTTGTCCTTTATGGATACCTTGTCCTATTAAATCAGATTAGGATGAACCCCGACGACCACGAAAAAACTGGGTTCATAACTGATCGCGGCACTTACTATTACAGGGCAATGCCGTTCAGTCTCAAGAACTCTGGCGCAACCTATCAATGGCTAGTATATCTTCTGTTCCCCGAACAGATCGGAAAAACAATGAAGGTATATATCGACGATATACTCGTAAAATCTCTCGAAGAGCAAGATCATATCGCCCACCTCCAAGAATGCTTTGAAAGGCTGAACCTCCACAATATGAAACTGAACCCCGCAAAGCGCAGGTTTGCAGTAGCATCGGGAGAATTCCTAGGATATCTCGTCACCTATCATGGGTTCGAGGTTAACCCGAAAAGAAATCACCACCCTGATCGAAATGTCATCTCCGAGAACAAAATGAGAGGTGCAGAGATTAACCGGTAGGACCGCAACGCTTAACCAATTTATCCTGCGATCAACAGAAAAGTGTTTACCTTTCTAATACACTTTGAAAGGGAACAAGAAAATCGAGTGGAGCGAAGAGTGCGAAAAATGTTTCCAACAACTGAAACACTACTTGGCCACTACCCCGGTACTCACAAAACCCGTTGAAGAGGAACCACTGTTCCTGTATCGAGCAAAAGGTTAGCAAAATGGGCAATTGAGCTAAGCAAGTACGACTTGGAATATTGAGCAAAAGGTTGCGCAAAATCTCAAGTACTCGCCAATTTCCTGGTAGAACCCCCTGCAGGGTGCACAACTAACCAAGAACCCGACTCGACCTTGACACTCCACGTCGACGGATCCTCGTCCAAACAGGGCTTCGGAATCGGGATCAGACTCACGTCACCAACATGGGAAATGCTGGAACAGTCATTTCTACTAATTTTCCATGCCTCAAACAACGAGGCCGAGTACAAAGCCCTGATCACGGGCTTATGATTGGCAGATGGCCAAAAGATACACAACATTCACGCCTACTGTGATTCCCAACATGTGTCAAGCCAATACAACGGAGAATACGAAGCAAGGGACGAAAGAATGGACACTTACTTAAAACTCGTTCAGAACTTGTCTCAAAGTTTTAATTAATTCGCTCTTACCCGAATTCCTCGCGCCGAAGACGCCCATGCTGACGCCCTAGCCGCCTTGGCATCCAGCGATCTAGGTCTGAGCAGGGTAATTCCTATGGAATTTATAGAGCATCCTAGCATCGGCCGCCTATTGTCATAAACCTATTCGATTCACCCGACGGCGAAGCCGACGAAGTCAATATCCAGGCAACACAAGATTCCGAGCAATCCGAGTACGGATTCAACAAACCTTCGACAGAGACAATCCTTATGTATATCACAGATGGGAAAATCCCAACAGAGAAATGGGTAGTCCAAAAGGTTAAAACCCAACCCGCACCATACGTCTTGGTTGACGTGCAACTCTACAAGTAGAGATTTTCTGGGTCGCTCATGACTTGCGTAGAAGGACGGAAAGCACGAAGAATAATGGAAGAGCTCAATTCTGGATCTTGCGGAAATCACTTTGGTGGAAGGTCCCTCACAGTCAAAATCAAACACCACGGACACTACTGGCGAACAATGATAAAAGATTGCGAGAACTGTGCGCGAAAATACAAAAAATTCTAGAGGCACAACCCTACTATCCATCAACCGCCAGAGGTCCTCTCATCGATCTTGGCACTGTATCCATTCATTCGATGGTCTATGGACATAGTCGGACCTATTCATAGGTCAAAGCAAAAACGCTTCCTGCTAGTCTTGATGTATTTTTTTTTCGAAATGGGTCAAAGCAGACTCCTACGCTAGCATTAAAGATGGCTAGGTTGAAAGCTTCGTATGGAGAAGAACCGTCTGCAGACATGGGGTCCCATATGAAATCGTAACAGACAATGGATCTTAGTCTATTTCGATCAGATTCAAGGCCTTCTACAAAAAGTGGAAGATACGACTGACCAAACAACCCGAGATACCCGCAATGCAACGGCCAAGCCGAAAAAACTAATAAGATCATCCTTGATGGACTTGAAAAACGTTTGGACACCAAAAAGGGTAGGTGGGCCGAAGATCTTGAAGGAGTCTTACGGTCACACCGTATAACTTCAAGACGCGCGACGGGGGAAACTCCATTTTCCCACGTATACAGAGCATAATGTATGATCCCTGCGGAAGTTGAATATCCCGGAGTACGCAGAAGATTTCTCCAAGAACGAGAGGATTGAAAAAATATAATGTTTCTTGACGAGCTTGATCTATTCAACAAACTTCGGGACCAGGACCTCATACGAATTCAGAACTATAAACAGGCGGCCGTAAAGTACTACAACTCCAACGTATGCAGCCATAGATTCAAAGAAGAAGACTTAATCCAACGAAAAGTTTTTCAGAACCGTCAAGCGAAACACATGAACTCTCGTAGCAAACTGGGAAGGACCTTACAAAGTCATAAAGGTAGTCCGACCAGGCGCATATGAAATCTGGAACATGCAGGACATCAAAATACCGAGAACTTGGAACGAGATGCACCTCAAGAATTACTACCACTAGACCCCTAGACAACGCTTCAAACTAAACTATGAGATGTCTTGATCCTTGAAGAGGGTACGTAGGCAATTCTTCGCATGAATAGCTCAGCTGTCCCCCCTCATTAAATGGGGAGGGGGGGGGGGAGTGGGTGCGTATACGCATACTCGTATACTCCCAATAATACAAAATATCCGCTCCCAGACTCGGTATTTTCGAGACCTTGTAAGAAAATGCGGCGGATAACCGCTCAAAATTCGTCTATCACTAGAACACTCCATCTAGCAACTCGCTTCATTAAAAAATGACGTAAAAAATTAAGCCTTCAACACAGCGAGACGTCGCTAGTGCTCAAAGGACTCCTTTTTCGTCAAAACTTTCCGAAAAGGAATTCTCACTTTAAAAACAGTCCGCCCACGACTATATAACACACACACACACACACACACACACACACACACACACACACCTTCTTAACACTTATCCTTCGCGAAGAGTCAAAAACGGTAATATCTACCGATAAGTTTGTTGCTGATCACAACAAACTCTTAACGTCCTAAACAGATTAAGCCATCTCGTAGAGATTGCTCTCAAACGCCCGACACAAGGGTAATAGCGCTATAAAAGAAATCTAAAATTTTGGACAGCACTTTCGGGAGACTAAAAAATTGTCCCCGAAGAAATGGTCGATTCCTACCATACAAGTCACATAAGCCGATAACTATTGCAGACTTTATAGTGGGACATAATCAGGTCAAAAATGATACGGAAGCGTAAGTTGAGGTAGTCATCGCACCCCCTAAAAACGTGATTAGACCTAGGTCTGGCCCTAAACCCAGCACACTGGTCTCGAACATCTCTAGGCATAGTATCAAACATCATGATACGAGATCCTAAAATTTGTCTCTTGGCTAATATTCGAGTGTCGTTAGAAATCCCCCAAGTTTACGCACTACGGAAAACTCTCGAAACATATACCGAATGTAGCTTTTCACCCAGAGTTAGATTACGAGATGACAACTCATAGACTTCGCTCTACACCCACATAAGTGCTCGATAAACTCTTAAGAACGTGAAACGAAGTTCATTTAAAAGTCGCATAAGTGACAGGGATTCAAAGCCACAAGTGGCCAGTCCCTAGATAAAACACGGCCACACTTGGCCGGAGAAAAACATGAACAATAACATAAAAACAAAGTCTCACACAAGACTGAAAACTCAATCATCCTCCGCATGCGGAACCTCGCCTTCACCAATCACCCTTTCCGGGTTCGGAACCGCTCCGTCTCCATACCCCTCGGCTATGGGATCCTGACCCTCAGGGTCACCCGAGCAAGACAGAAGGACGCACTCAGAATTCAGGTCCGCAAGGATCAGATCGAAGTCTCCTTCCGCATCCACTAACTCTACTTTACGAGCAGAAAAAATTGCCTCCTCGGCCCGTGGAGATGGAGGCGCTTCACTGTAAAACAACTGGACCTCGCTCATTCCTCCTGACGCCTGCCAGAGCCAAGTCCTTGATGTGGAAGATCGCCAAAGAATCAAGTGAATCAACGATCCTCGCCAAGTGGGTCTGAAACTCGATACGCACGGTTTCCTTAGCCTCTTCGATCATGCAAACCGTCGACCCCTCCCCACTCTTGAACTTACGCCTTAGTCAACGCAACTCTGAGGATTTAGTCTCCTTCGCCTCTTTCGACTTAACCAAAGAGCTTGTAGTTTTCCCAAGATCTCGCACGAGTCTACTAATCCGTGACTCAATTCGAGTTACTTCGAGGGAATGAGCATCCTCAATAACCTTCAACTTTCCTTCAAACTGCGACAACCTTTCTCGCGACTATGGTAACTCTTTAGCAAGGCGCCCATCCTATAACCCCCACTCGCTGATCATCCCATCGATCAACAAAACAAACTGCAAGACAAAGAAAAAGGGGCAGTCAAGAAACAATCGATATACAAGCACTAAAAAGGGCAGAAGGTTTTCTCTCGAAATGAACCTTGTGACGTGTTGTGACATCGTACCTGGACCAGACGCCGTTCCAGGAAAAGGACCAGCCTCAGAGTCCTTGGTGCACCTTCTATTCTTAGTCGCGTCGGGATTAGCAGAGGGCCTTTTGCGACTCTTCGGCACAGCATCCAGAATCGTGCTAGGAGAAGACAACCCCAAGACGGTTACTCTCTTTGCTGGGGGAGGAGGCATACACTTGTGAACCGGTTCGACATCGATGATATGAGCCGGAGCCGTAGAAGAACCTGATGGCTGATCTTCGACCTCAGGTACCGAATTATCCTTGGCGACCACCCCTCCGGCAAGAACGGCATCACGTACATGGGGACCTCGGGAGTCAACGCATCGGCCAAAGCTGCAGGTCTCATAGACACACCGCGTGTGGGGCAATCTCCTCAGCCTCACGACGAGCCAACTCACTATGAAAGGAAAGAAACTCCGCAATGTGAGCCTAAACAGCTTTGGCAGCAGGAAGGTCCGACAAACTCGTGCCGACGGCATTGCTCATCCCGACATCACAACTCTTCTGAGTGTTGCTGGGAGAAGACATCTTGGTGCGGAAAATTTTCTAAGAGAGAATGTAAAGAAGATTTTGAAAGTTGAGAGTGTGGAGAGAATGAAGAATGGAAGGTCAATACTTATAGAAGAAAGAAAATTTGAAGGGATTTTCCGCATTAAAATAGTTAGAGAAAACTTCTCAAGAAAAATCAATTTTAACCGCAGAGTCCGATTACCACCATCACTTGCTCGCAAGAATCGTGCTCGAAACTTACGAGCTGGGAGGCTAACTGTTGAGGTCAAAAACGGTTATCTCGAAATCAACATCTAAAATTGTGTTTCTGTGCGAAAGCTTACTCGACGCTATCTCGACAAAAGTTCCCGAGCATAGGACTCAAGAGTAATGGAGCTCGAGACCGAACACGCAGTCTAACTCGCCAAACGAGCGAGTTGGACCAAACACGCAGTCCAACTCCTTCTCTATGTGTATTTTTATTGTGTTTTAGGCTGTAAAAAGAAGCCTCAGGCATGCCAGCAAACCCATGAACCGCGTGTTTCCTTTCTAAGTGTTGCACCCTTTCCACAACAATCCAGCTCATTGAATAAATCAATGGTCCAGGTTGCATCCCTTGGGCCTAAAAATTATCCAACCAACCTTGACTTCCTCAGTGTCCACCTATAGTGTCAGACAACCCAGTTAGGTCATAGCCAACCAGCTTGGTCAGCTAGGTTGACCTGATCGCGAGCTCGTCCAGTTAGTAGTTCAGCTAGTGTGAGATGGTCAGTGAGTGTTCTGCTGGTGTGAGCTTGTTAGTGAGTGTTCATCTGGTAGCTCAACTACTATATTTCTCCCAACTCTCTTGGTCTATTCCAGACCTTGTTTAATCACTCATGATCATTTCCGATCATTCTTTCATTATATCTTGTTCACAATCATTTCTCATGATCGGAATCAAAGCAGCCACGTTAGATTGAAATGTCTAGGCCTTATGTGAATCTCCAAGATCACTTTACCCATATATTTAGACCTTGGAACACTTACCTTGAAGACTCTCGACCAACTTGCTTGGTTCCATCGTCCCAATTCTATCCCGATCGTCCTTCCAAGATCAGGGATGTTACACTTTCCACAAAAAGTCAAATACATATATTAGTATAATAATAAATACTTATGCACATAAATATCTATATCTCACCTATTAATACTCAACAGTTATGATTATGCAAAAACATATCAAAAATATTAAATTGTAAAGGTATCTGACATTTAATAGTCCCCGCCAAGACAAACAACCAAGGTAAGCCATTTTTTTTGTCGACATCCCATATAAGTAAGTCATGTTCTGGCGGTAGAGAGATTGTACTAGATAACAGTCTCATCCGTTCATGTCTGGCTTACATGGGAAAATAACACATCATGTGATATTGCCTCTTTTTCAAAGGAATCAACACAAACATTGAGGATCCTAGAAATATGGACTAATGTACAACAGTCAAAGCACATCAAAAGTTTTCGTTATGACACAATCTCTGAGAAGAAAGCTGGCCATCCACCAAATTTTCAACTATATCCACCAAATCCGAGCAGTTTGTCTCTATCCGGATCGACAGAATATGTATCTCCATTAGACACGACATTGACTACATAAGTCCCTCCATATCAGTGCGCAAGGTCGAGATGCTTCTTCGGCATCCTTTTATCCATGAAACTGCCGTACAAATCTGGCTTCTTAGCAATGAAATTATCGTAGAAAAAGTGTGGCTTTTTTTGCTACAATTATGATACGCTAGGATCGTATAGCTGTTTTTATCATGGATTATCGTGGCTAACTCTCTATATAGCCAAAAAATTTGATTCATAGCCACGAAAAAATTGTGGCTATAGCATTTTTACTAGTGGTTTGAAGCTCCGAAGATCATGTCAAGAAGCTAGATATTCAGGTTGCACAAACTACTAAGGCTATGAAAATGCATGAAGGAATGCTTCATGGAAGGTCAAAAAAGAACTCAATACAATTTTTCAATGCCATCATTGTAGGGGATGATGAACAACACAGATCTGTAGGATCAAACGAGCTGAACGAAGGTGAATTTGTTGTCATTATTTTAGTGTCGATCGACACCCCCTACTTGTGTCGGTTGACACCCACTTAAAACCCCAGATCTTCGAGTTTCGTAGGACCAAAATTGACCACATCTTGCCAAGTCAAACACTGAAGAGTAGAAACAAAAACTAGTGTTGATTGATACCCCCTTGGTAGCGATCGACACCCTACATGAAAAGATCTAGAGAGATCTCGAAACGAGCCGAAACATACCAAGATCGACATTAAGGTGTCAACACCAGATACTTGTGTTGATAGACATTCATCTAGTGTCTGTCGACACTAGATAGATGCCTTGCCAGTTCTCTCTATCCCGAGACCAGTTGAAGAGAGATTATACAGGCCTAAGATCTCACTCCTTGCAGTGCAAAAGAACCTGAAAGAGCCCAGTCGTGCTAAAAACTAGCTGGTTTCCACAAAAGAGCGAAAATAATTCCTGAAGTATCTCTTTTGAAGATCTATGACGAGGCTGCTTTACCTAGTTCTTTAAGAATACAAAATAAATCATGGAAGATATCAAAGCACTATATGATGAAGTTAGAAGTGCAGTAACTGGAGTCAAGAAACTAAAAAAGCTAACGGACCCTGGGAAGTTTATGGTTCCCTACACAATTTCAGCTGCTAAATTTCTTAATGGTCTCTGTGAAAAAGGTATGCAGTTAGCATCATGTCTGTGGACTTCACAGATAACTTCGATTTGTTACAGAAAATATTAAGGTTAAACTAATCTTTCCACCAAATCTCCACACGTTGTTATCAACAATGTGGAAGTGAAAGTTGGGAACTGTATTGTACCTATTAGCTTCCATGTGTTGTAGATGGGAAGTGGATCATTTATGCCTCCTCTTCTTGAAAGAGCTTTTCTAGCTACAATGGATGCAGTAGTTGACATTTCTAAGGGCATAATCTGTTTTGCAAACATCAATGAGAATGTCTTCTACAAAGGTGTGCCACAAAACAGAGGTAGTCATCTGATTTTTACATGGAGATATCTGATGATCCTTTGCATGTAATTGTTTTTCAAGTAGACTTAAATAATAAATTCATTGTCAAAGAAGCCGTAATTAATGCATCACATAAGTCTAGGGGCAGAAGAAGAACAAAGTGAAGAGTAAAAGGATCAAGGGAAATCCTCATTTGACATTGATTCCAATGACATTGTTTGATCTATAATTCTGATTCCCTGCGAGTTTCCATGAGTATAGCGCCTTTCTTCTCAATCGTTTTTATTTGGTACCTTTTTTACTTGATTTCTATTTATTGTCTAGGTTAATCTGAAAATCAATAGTCTATTGAGTGATTCGAGTCTCTGTGGGTTTGATCCCTAAGTACTACATCGCACCATGAAATTGCAGAATAGCGCGTGGGTAAATTTGAGCTTATCAAAAAACAAAGTTGTTGCTCATCTTACTCAAATGGTATGCTCATTTGCGCAACATAGAATTGATCATTAGATTTAATTAGTGATCTTGAACAACAAAAGTTTCCAAGATCATATGATGAAGCAATGGAACATAAGGAACTGAGAGAGTGGGAGAAAAAGTTAATGCAGTGGTGGTCAATGATACTTGGTATGAATATGAGCTTCCAAAAGAAAGAATTCAGTGACAAGAAAGAGAGTCTTCATAATCAAGTAATTTAGAAATACAAAGGTTGAGACACATAATTCAATACTGGTTGCAAAACGCTTCACTCAGATCTATGGAGAGAATTACGTGGACACATTTTCACTGGTGTCCAAGCTACACCACTCATATTGTCTTATCTCTTACAACAAATCTAGAATGGGAGTTGTGCATATGCATATCAAGAAGGCTTTCCTTCAAGGAGAGTTAATAGATTAAGTCTACATTCATCCTCCTCCCGGTCTAGAGCATTTGGTAAATTAATGAATGTACTAAGGCTAAAGAAGGTTATCTATAGTTTGAAGCAATCACCAAGGGCTTGTTACCACAAAATAAGCACCACTCTGAATGGAAGATGATTTAGATGGTATTTAATCCAATAAAGTTTTCTTAAAATCAGTTTTTGATATCAAAGATGTTGGTGAGCTTAAGTACTTCGTGTGATTGAAGTTTGCCGCTCTAAATAGGAGCACTTCTTGGTGTTAAAGGAAGTACACACTTGATATTTTAAATGGAAGATGAAACCTTGGAGGAAGACAACCAAAACTCCTCTCAAAGATGGATATAATGTACTGTGTGTTGGGGGGGGGGGGGGTTGGAGTTTGAGGATGTCATATAAAGATGTCAAACATCATAGAAGGATGGTTGAGAATTTCATTTACCTAACCATTACTCTACCATACATATTCTTTGTTGTTAACAAAATCTCTCAAAAGATGCAAGTTCCCAAGGTTCATCACTGGAACATGTTGGGGTCAAAAACGGTTATTGATAGGGACTGATATTTACCACTATTGTGCCATGATATCATTCCTATTTAGAGTCTATTATATGTGTTTGGAGTATGTTTTAGAGTATTTTCAGGTTCAGGTACATTCTGGAGAACTTTGGTGATTCTAGAGCTTTTAGAGATACAGAACTGCGCAGATGCATCAGATGTTTGTCTATGGATGGAGACCTTCCCACGGTGCGATTGAGCTGATATTTAGAATGACGATAGAGGTTTGGGTTAGATTTCTAATACCACCGGTTTGAGGTCCATCAGACGGTTAGATCTAAAGGTATGCATGATTTACTGAAGAGTGGTATGTCTGCCTTGCGAGAGGAAGCTGTCGAGGGGATGAATGAGTGTCGATCGATGGCACAGCCATACCATCGATCGACGGTGATCCAAGAAGACATGCCCGACATGTTTTATGGCCGTCTTAAGCCCAGAAGCCATCACAAATTACTAAAATACCCATGGACGACCTAAAACCCTATTTATATGTTTCTATGCCATTGTTTAGGCATCAAGCTTTATTCTATCTATTTTCTAGGGTTAGGAGAGAAGGGAGGAACTCCTTGAGAGAGTCCTCCTGGAACTACTTTGGTTCTTTATTTAATTTATATTCTATATATATTCTATTCATCTATGATTTCTGTGACAAAGATCATGTCTGAGTAAATCTCTTGTTAGGTTTAGGGTTTATTAATTGTATTGATGGATTAACCAAACAATAGAATTGCTAGGGTGATTATTAGATCTATCAATAGAATTTTCTTTATTGCTTGTGCTCTAGAGTAGCTAACTAGAACCCTGATCATAGGATAGTTAGGCGCAAGCGAGAGCATGGTCTACTACCTGAATTAATCATGTTGAGCTAGGTTGCTAGAAACAAACGAGAGTTGATTTAGTTAATCTAGTGAACATATCGATTAGGTCTTAATGCTTGACTCGAGGGATCATCGATCGACGCAAGATCATTGCCATCAATCGACGGTCACTCCGTGTCAACAAGCGAGAGCTAAGACATCAGACTTAGTCGATACATTAGACTCGAAACGAGAGCTGGTCGTCTTTTACATTAGATATCAACTTCTATGATTAAAAACCTTAGCTTCTATCCTCTATAATCCACTTGCCTGAAACCCTAGATCTAACTATTTATTATTATTGTTCACAACAATCAATCAATCAACTTGCTACTTTATTCACTGCTTATTAATTTGTTTGCCTAGCTTAATCTAAACATCTATAGTCTATTGTGTGCCCACACTCCTTGTGGATTTGATCCCTAAGTACTACAACTGGACCTCTTATTTGAGAGAGTAAAAAGTAGCTTGCTCAGTCCAACTCGCCGAACGGGCGAGTTAGACTGCGTGTTCGGTCTCGTGCTCCATTTCTCTCGAGTCCTTTGCTCGGGAAATTTGTCGAGATTGCGTCGAGAACACACAGTCAAAATCGCTGAACGGGCGAGTTGGACCAAACACACAGTCAAAATCGCTGAACGGGCGAGTTGGACCAAACACACAATCGAAATTGCTGAACGGGCGAGTTGGACCAAACATAAACCAGATCTTATGCCTTCCGTTGAACCTCGGCTGAACCACACCCCATTTTGTCTCAATTGGAGTTATCGTTGGGACTTTACGATAAAAGCCGCAAACACTCATTTTCCCGAATGAAGTTCATGGTTATCGTATAAACGGCAACGGTTAACTACATACCATTGTTGTAAATACTATACGAGAAGCGTGAACTTCCTAGCTAATGCAACGTCGTATCATTAGACGTTATTTTGAAGAAATTGTAATAACGTTTAAGTCGAAATACGACCCAAAGAGGCCTAGAACGCGGTTAAAGACCCACTTGGGATTTCATACAAAATTGAGCCTAGCAATGTTATGACAGCATATATTTACTTGCAGAAGAAGAGAAATCTCGCGAAATCGGAAGATAAATGTCAAGTTTCCAAGATAATGATGAAGATCGAGATAAAAAAAAGGAATGTTTCCGCGAAGCGATAAACTCGACCTATAGGAGAAAAAGGAAAGAGGAACCGACCCAGAAGGCATATACAAGGGTAGCGAAAGCTAAAGGTGCAAGGGATCAGAAGATTTAGACCTAGAATAACTCTGCTAGCTTGGAAGAGCTTAGGCTATGGGCGGCTGCATACTGAAAACTTTACTGAGATTCTTCTCCATCTCTATTCTGAGATTCTCTTTGTTTTCTAGGTTCTACTCGTTTTGTTCTTCGGAAAATCATGTAGCTTTGTTTTTATCAATCAATAAAACGCCCCTGTGCAACTTACTATCAATATTTTGTTATCTCTTTCTTCTTCATTTTTGTGTTTTTACGCAGATAATCCGGGACCTCTGGGAAAGTCGGTTTTTTTGTTGTCCTTAATTTACGGAAATTGACAGTGTGGATTTGGGCTCTCACATTTTGTCGCTAGAATGAGTGGGAGGTTTGGATTCTCTGACTAAAAAATCACCGAGCAACTTAGAAAAGATATGCCTAACCAACCAAGCGGCGACGTCATCTTCTTCAAGAAGAGAGCAACGACCGACTCTGTCAAACTTCTCAATGATCTCCTTGTTATTGAGCTGACAGTCCAGAATATCGATCTCGCAATGATATTGGTCGATACCGGAAGCTCGACCAATATAATCTTCAAAAACACCCTTGAGAGATTGAAAATCGATCCATAAAAAATCGTCGAAGACCCAAACCCGGTAGTAGGAGTCTCAGGGGAGGCTACCATGACTCCCAGCACAATCAATCTCTCAGTTAGAGCCGACATCATAACAAAAATCATGGAGTTCCTTGTCATCGATCGACCCACATCATATAACGCGATCGTAGGAACTCCATGGCTGAATTCAATGCAGGCTTTCCCGTCAACATAACACATGTATCTCAAATTCCCAACACTTCGCGGAATCAAGACCATCTGGGGAGATTAGAGAGTTTCGCAAGTCTGCTTCGCCGCAGAATTAAAACGCAAAAAACCATCAGCAGAGATTCCGCCCAAAAAGAAAAAGAAATCGTCTGTCGTTGAAAATACCCCAGAACAAGATGAAATATTTTGGCAGTCACTAGTGACCGAAGCTTTGGAAGAAAAACGTGAGCCAACTTGTGAACCTGTCGTCTCGGTGTGCCTAGACGAAGCATTTCCAGACCGCTGCGTTGAAATTGGCGCAAACCTAAGCGAGCCTTTGAAGATCGAGCACATATCTTGTCTGAAAAATAACTTTCAAACGTTCGCATGGACCGTAGAAGACATGCCAGGGATCGAAATCAACATCACATGTCATAAACTCAATGTTGACCCAACTTTCAAACCCGTCAAACAAAAAAACGAAAGTTGGGACCAGAACGCGTTGGTGCGGTTAACGAAGAGGTTGAAAACCTCCTCAAAGTCAAATCCATAACAAAGGTCAGGTATCTCGACTGGCACTCTAACCCGGTCGTTGTCAAAAAGAAGAACGGAAAGTGGCGAGAATGCATCGATTTCACCAATCTCAACAAAGTGTCCAAAGGATAGC
Source organism: Moricandia moricandioides (assembly GCA_905132885.1). Taxonomy (NCBI): domain Eukaryota; kingdom Viridiplantae; phylum Streptophyta; class Magnoliopsida; order Brassicales; family Brassicaceae; genus Moricandia; species Moricandia moricandioides. The sequence continues at coordinate 32,129 of CAJHQQ010002384.1, forward strand.
TTCCCACTGCCACACATTGACAGCTTAGTCGAAGCAACGACAGGGAACAAACTCTGGTCCTTTATGGATGCCTTCTCCGAGTAAAATAGATTAGGATAAACCTCGATGAACAAGAATAAAATGTGTTCATAACTGATCGCGGCACTTACTGTTAGAGGGTAATGCCGTTCGGTCTCAAGAACGTTGGCGTAACCTATCAACGACTACTCAACCGTATGTTCTCCGAACAGATCAAAAAAACAATGGAGGTATCCATCGACGATATGCTCGTAAAATCTATCGAATAACAAGATCGTATCACCCACCTCCAAGAATGCTTTGAAAGGCTGAACCTCCACAATATCAAACTGAACCCCGCAAAGTGCAGGTTTGCGGTAGCATCGGGAGAATTCCTAGGATTGGACATGATCACTCAATCGGACTAAGGGGATATGAACTCGCCAAAGGGAGAACTGGTGGAATGAATGGTGACACAAAGGGTTGCGGAAGTCCCAATGATACTACCAGACTTCGATCGTTGCCGGATGTGACGCACCGGTCCAGCAAAAGAAGGTTCGAAACTTCGAGATGACCTCACCAAGAAACTAAGAAGTGTTCTAAACAAAGAAAAAAACAGATAACCACATAAAAAGGGGAAATCTCAATGATTTTTGTGTGGCTCTTAGGCAATATTTATAGGATTACAAGTTGTAGAGATCCAAAGAAGAATGTGCTAAAAACAAGGCATAGAAGACCGAAAACAAAGACTTGACTACATAAATGTGTTGACTGAAAACAAAGACTAGATCTGGTCTTCCACACGGTTTTGAATTGTCTTGGGACTCTCCTTTGACTGCTTGGTCGAAAATATTTGAAGGAATATCTTGTTTACTTCTTGGGCAAAGTTGTAAACCATAGAAATGTTTCGATCCGCATATCAGCCCAAATGCAGTCCAAAACAAGCCCATTCGTCAATCATGTTTTGACTTAGCCTTTTTGATAGTTTTGCCCATGGACATGACTTAGAAGCTTGAAGATATTGGCTTGGTTCATCAGAAAGGGAGTTGACCGCTTGTATCATCTCGGGTGGTCGAACCAGCTTGGAAGATCAAACTAGCTCGCTTAGCTCGTCCAAATGAGTGTTAATCCAGCTCAGCTCGTCTAGGATAATGTCAGCGAAACTCACTTGAGTATTCAGCTCATCCAATATAGTGTCAATTAGCTTATCCAATATAGTGTCAATTAGCTCATCCAGCTCCAAGGCAGTGTCGGTCCAGCTCACCTGAAAGCACACATGTCTGAATTCGCGAGAACTAAAGATCACCTGGTTTGTAAATGGCATAACTCCTACATCTGAATCCATTTGATCTGATTATTCTTCAAGGAGCTCCATACTTGCGTTGAGAACATTATCCAAGTGATTTCATGCGTTTAAGCCTCATGGTTTGGAAGATATGAGTCAAACAATGAACATAAATCATTATGGCTTTCCATGATATCTTCATGGTTAATTAATTGTTGCTTCCACTTAGTAAATCCTTCCTTTTCCAAGTTAGCTTCTGTCTTGACCATTGGTCTTAGATTTTCGAATGGGTCGGAAAGAATGGCTGAAGGTTGATCAATTCGGTCATGAGGTCGTGGTTCAATCCTTAGGTCATTTCTGGATGCACGCGGGTCGATTATGTACACAGCTCGGTTAGTGTTCTCAGCTTGGTCAGTGTACACGTCTCGGTCAGTGTAAACGGCTTGGTCAGTGTACACAGCTTGGTCAATGTACACGTCTCTGTCAGATGTGTGAACCTCGGTTTGGTTGAGCTTGTTGACAAGATCGCCATCTTGGGCCGTGTCCATGATCCAAACAGGTCGGTGCTCAAACCGGGGCGCATCATTCCCTCCCTCTTCAAAAGGATTTGACCTCAAATCCATTTTACCTGAAACAAAAGACAATGAATCAGACAAAAAATAATTTTAAAATCGTGTAAAATTCAATGAAGGAAAATTTTGGAGAAACTTCCTTGGAGTTTTAAACTTATTTCCCTCAACTATTTAAAGTTCCATGTTCCAAAAAACACAAGTGTGGTGTCGTCCTCCTCTGCTTGCTTCCATCTGAAAATGATCATTTGTATTCATCTCCAACTGTTTTTCTTGTGGTGAACTCTTTGCTGCCTCGTTTGTTGGGTTTTATTTCAATTCACCAAAATGAAAAGTAGGAAGAAAACACTCAAGCTCCATAGGCGCGTCAAAGGTAACCTGATTCCTGCTATGACACTTAGCAGATTCATCAGCACAAATAAATTTAGAAGTTTTAGAATTACCTCCGGGTGCTTGGCTAAGTGATGAAAACTGTACTGTCTTTGGTCTGGCGGGTTTTGTTGGATGGATCATATCTTCATAATTCCATGGCCATTTCTCCTGGTTTTGGTATTTCTGGAAAGCTGAGAGATTCATATTGAATCCTATGATAGGCTTTGGATCCAAGCCTCAGTGAATCCTTGATGAGTTGGCCTTCCAGGAAAATAAGATTCACGACAAAATACCCTCTAAATGTTGAGATATTCTCCTGGGACTGAACCTCTGTCGCTGGCATCTCCAAGGTAGCCGGTTTGGACAACAATGCATCTCCAAATATCAGGCTGTTGGTCATGTTCAATGCTATCATTTCTCAGAGGCAGAAACTGTCTTTCCTGAACACTCAAAACAAACACTAAAAGACCAGGATCATATGTGCATGACAAGCACTTGTTTAGATCAAAAATCAAGATCTCTTTTCAAAGAACAAGTAGCACACATTTCAGCATTCCAAGATGCACATCAAAGTAGACATTATAGACCAGAATGTTTCCAAGGCATGCAAAAGTATGAATCATTTTCGAAACATGCCAATCCTTCTCAAAATCAGAACACAAAAGAGTAAGTTCAGATTGAAAATCATTGATCAAAAGTTCAAGGCGTTTTTCAAAGAAATTGTTGTAAACCAAGATATCATACATGCTCAAAACAACAAAATTATCATGAAATGATCTCAGAAAATGTCAAGTTTTATCAGTTTTCGAACACACAAGATCAGGCTGCAAATCAAAATCACAAAAATCAGTTTCAGTTTCAAGTGATTTCTATTCCAGCAACTTCTTAATCAAATTTCCGTCCAAGGCATAAGAGGATGCAAACAAGTCATCAGTGATCAGTGCATGTATAGAAGAACTCATATCAAAGCCATTTCTTTTGAAAACAAACGAATCAAAATATCTTCTAGCACAAAAATCAGTTGGTTGCTAATCAAGATCAAATGACTTTTCAAGAGGATGAAAACCTTTGATATGTTCCAAGAACTGATCAAAGCTTAAAATATTTCCAGAATTGATGTCATTAACATTTTGAAAACGTGGTTGATCAAGAAGTTCATCAGGTTTAAAAAATTTAAAAGAATTAATCATGTTTTCAAAACCAGATTTTGAAAGAGAAAATGACTAGAATTATATACATTTGTTGGTATATTACTAGAATGTTATACATTTCTTTTTTTTATTACTAGAATGTTTTACACCCCTAGTAAATTACAATTTAAGCCCCTTTATTAATTTTTTAATTGTCATTAATTTTAAATTAAAAATCCATGTCATTGAACTAATTTCCATGACAACATAGAGGGAAAATGAAGAGTTAAACTCAACGGTTTGAAACAAAAAAAAATCAGAAACTTTCTAAATCTTAACTTCCTCGAAATCTCTCCGTCGGATTCCCTAAATTCGTCTCCCTCAGAATCTTCTCGTCTCCGCAAAGCTTCTTCGTAATCTCCGAAAACCATAGCGTCTTCGTCTTGTCTGGTATGTTTGATGGCGTCTTTTCGAGTTTGCGACTGAGTTTGGTTTATATTGTGACTGATTTAGAGTTGTATTGTAGCTGAGTTCGATTTATATTATGACTTAGTTAGTTCTCTGTTTCGGCTGAGTAACTTAGACAGTTGTAGCTGGGTTAGGTTTCTATTGTGGCTGATTTAATTTGTCGTTCTGGGTTAGGTTTCTATTGCGGCTGATTTATTAGCGTCCTGTTGTGGTTGGGTTAGGTTTCTATTGCGGCTGATTTAATTTGTCGTTCTGGGTTAGGTTTCTATTGTGGCTGATTTATTAGTGTCCTGTTGTGGCTGAGTTAGGTTTCTATTGCGGCTGATTTGTTAGCGTCCTGTTGTGGCTGAGTTAGGTTTCTATTACACGGCTGATTTATCGTTGCTATGTTATATATGTCTTCTATGATCAGATGGATGCTTCTGATGATCAAGCACGAGATTACCCTCCAAGAGGGGCTTCTAATATGGAAAATAAAGCCATTAATCACAATTTCCATATGGGAGAATTCCCTCACGTTAGAGAAACAATAGGATTTGATGTGTGGGAGCATCTGAAGCAGTGTCCTATTGGAATAATTGCTAAGCTTGCTGATAAAAACAGTGTGTGGTCTGGTAGGACCGTACACTATCTACTATGTAGACAGTTGGTAGTCCTTAAGAATGAGATTTGGAGTCTCGTTGTTGATCAACCTATCAGGTTTAGCTTACTGGAATTTGGTGAGATCACCGGGTTAAACACAGGTGAACTACCAACAGAAAGTTTTGAACCTGACCAAGACCAATACAAAACATTCTGGGATGACTTGAAAGTGCCGCATGGGAGTGGACCCAAGTTAGATGAACTGAAGGCAGCATTAGGGGTATGTCGGCCTTGGAGATTTGAAAAGCGTAAATGGTTAGGGCTGTTACTTCTTCAAGCCATGGGACTTTATGCTCTGCATCATAATTCTAGGATTCCCTTTGAAAGTGCAAAAAGAGTTTTCGATGATGAAGCCATGATGACTTATCCATGGGGTCGGACGGCATTTCAAGTTCTTGTTGGATCTATTAAGGGATTAAGTCCAGAAGGAGCGTCGTACACCATAAGCGGCCTGAAGGACGCGTTATTGGTTTGGGCGTATGAATCTATCTCTTGCTTTGGAGAGCGTTTTGGGACAATGGTCAATGAGAATGAAGTTCCGCTTTTGCGATGGAGTGGAAAGCGTACACGTTCAAGTTTTACTACTATCATCTCTGAGGAAATCAGAGACCATGGTGAGGTAAGGTTTCAGGCTGAGTTAGTTTTGTTTAATGACTGAGTTATGATTTATGTGCTTTAATTGATGACTGAGTTATGATTTATTTGATGGTTGAGTTATTATTTATATGATGGATGGGTTATTTGTTTGATGATTGATTTATCGTTTATAAGATGGCTGGGTTATATGTTTAGATGACTGATTTATCGTTAACTGTTGTAGGTGCGTGTGAGGATTATGGTTATGAAGGAGGACATAGAAGAGATGTTTCCTCAGTGGGAGGATGAAGAAAATGACCCACAACTTGAAAAATTAATAAGAGACATACATGCGGGTACATTTTATAAAGGTTTTTGGGATGTGCAGAAGAATGAGAAGGAGAAAAAAATGAAGGTTAGAGCTAGATTTTCGTCAGAGGCTGAGCCTCCTGCAAAGAAGCTGAAGAAAAATAAGAAACAAAAGGAAGCAAACAACTCAGAAGGTGAAGCTTCTGGTGTAGAGAAGGAAGGTAGCAAAGAGATTGAGAAAACTGCGGCTCTAAAGACCATAATCACTTGTTTGGACAAAATTTCCAAAAAGTTGGACAAGTATGACTCGCGGTTCATCTCATATGATACCAACTTTGCTGAGGTCAACCAGAAGCTGGAGAATATGAAGAGTCACATTCATGACACAGTCAAAGCTTCAGTGGCAGAGCATTTGAGAGTTATTGGGTTATGGGAAAGTGGCGAAAACGTTGATAAAGTGCCCACCTACAACTTATGTTTAGAGAAGAAGTCCGTTAATAGTTCAACAGCGGGTAAGACCCCTTCTAAAGATGATAAGACCCCTGCTAAGGCCCCTGCTAAGACCCCTGCTAAAGATGCTAAGACCCCTGCTAAGGCCCCTGCTAAGACCCCTGCTAAGACCCCTGCTAAAGGTGGTAAAGCCAATGCAAAAGGTTTCGAGGCTAAAGCTGCTGGTGAGGTGAAAAAGAATTTGGTAGATGACTTTGGTGATGTTGATTTTGTTTCTGTTTCTCCTGGCAAGGCAGCAGGACGCGGTTACAGGCTTAGGTCAAAAAAACAACAGGAGGGAGATGAAAAAATACCAAAACAGACAGCGGCTGAGAAGAGGAAGATGACTCAGTTACAGAAGAGAGAGGCGGCTGAGTTAAAAAGGAAAGAGGTTGATATTAAAAAGAAAGAGGCGGCTGAGTTAAAGCAAAAGGCGGCTGATATTAAAAAGCAAGAAGCGGCTGAGTTACATAAGAATGAGGCTGAGTTAAAGAAGAAGGGGGTGGCTGGGAATAAGAAAAAGGTTCGCGATGGTGTAATAAGAATACCTATTCCAAGAAAGAACCCGATTGTTAGTGACAGTGAGCTAAACGATGTGACCGAAGAAACAATCGCGATGAATAACAAACTGTTGCCGGAGTCTGATGAGGACGAAGAGGAAAAGATTAGGTCTGCGAAAATTAAGACTTATCAGGAGAGAAGTGCAATTAACCCCAACTGGGTTAGCAGCGACAAAAGAAAATGCTCTTCCAGCACGAGGATTTTCTTATATTGGAGATAATGGAACGACGTGCATGTGGAAGAACGTTAAACCTTCAGTAGCAATCTATGATCCTCTCGCACCTGTTGATCCGGCTAAACTGGAGAAACTTATGGAACACCTAAAGCCATTCGAGTATGGATCTTTACACCATTTGTTGATACAACTATTAGCAATATTTGGTTAAACTAACTTGGATTTAATTGTTAGGAACATTCCACATGACAAGGTTGAAGAACCAATTAAGTTCTACAGATACCTCATCACCGAAACAGCGTATTGGCCACAACCCGACTATGGATGGTTGTATGATAATGTAGGTTTAGATAAATTCGGCTGAGTTAATTTTTCTTGTAGACTGAGTTATATAATAAGTGTTGGCTGAGTTAATTTTTCTTGTAGACTGAGTTATATAATAAGTGTTGGCTGAGTTAATTTTTCTTGTAGACTGAGTTATATAATAAGTGTTGGCTGAGTTAATTTTCTGTTATTCTGAGTTATATAATAAGTGTCGGCTGATTTAATTTTATTTTAGGCTGAGTTATATAATAATTGTCGGCTGAGTTATAAAATACGTGTCGGCTGAGTTAATTTTTCTTGTAGACTGAGTTATATATTCTTTGTACAGCATGTTGCTGCTTATATGAGAGTCCTAAGGGGAAGGTCTATGCAAGTTCCCATCCCATTCTGGTCCAAGCGCATTGCCTTTATGGACATTTGGTTCACTCTACAATGGTGTATGGATTACGACCAGTTCAAGATCAAACCAAAGCAATTCAAATTCAAAGGTACTGGTTATGAAAATTCATACACGGTCGGAATCCCGAGGACTGTAAGACACACTTGAAGAGGTTGGTAGATGTGGATCACTTGTATGGAGTGCTTCAAACTGGAGGCAATCATTGGGTGGCATATGATGTGGATCTTGTGAAGGAGAAGATTGACGTTTACGATTTCATCATGGGAGAGAAAAACCAGAGAGTGAACAGAAAATACTAGATGCATTTAGGCCTCTTACTCATATGATTCCTGCAATGTTGAATGAATTCATTCCTTCCAACATCCGTCAACCTACGATGAAGCAGCTTGCGTTCCGTAGGAGGAGAGGCAAAAACATTCCACAAAACACTCAAGTTGGCGATTGTGGGGTGTATTCGTGTAAGACCAAAACGAGTATCATCATGAGAAATTATATTGACAAACATGTCAGGCAGAGAATTAAGCAAATCGGAGTTCTCACAGTGATTTTGAAGATCAGGAGACAAAGGGGCAGGAGATGTGTCGGGATCAAAGCATAGATGACTCTCCATAGCGATGGCTGTGATGCTTGTTGTTTCTTCATCAAAGACTGGACCAGGTTCGTCCTCCTCATCAAAGATAGGACCTAGATCATCATCCAAGTGTTTTCTAGTGTCAAGACGTGGTCCTTGATGTAGATAGTCTAGTGGCTCTTCCTCAAAAACCTGTGGAAACAAAACAAGACTACTCGGATGCTCCGGTTGCAAAACAGTTAATTCTACAATAGCCTGTTCATTATCATTCATAAACTCAGATTCCAGAGAAGGAAGATCACATTCATTCTCACAAGTGATCAAACTTTCCAACAGCTCTTCATCATAGTCATAAAAAATGGGTAAGGAATCTGAAAAATCTTTTAGCTCTTCAAGGATGTTTTCAGATTTATCTTTGGATTCTTCACTGATGAATATTGATGGTTCAGATACTGGTGCACGTGTGGTTGTGCTCTTCTTTTGGATCTTACTGACGTCCTTGAGTGCTTTCATCATCTCTTTTTTAAAGTTGAACAAAACTCTTGGACATCAAACTGGCTGAAAAGCCTCCATTGATCAGATTCATGACTAGATGATTTGAACTGCTCCATGCATCTTTGGTTTGGCATCACATGTGGTTTCCTTGGGGTTAACCTTTCATGCACAGTAACAAACTCATCAATAGTATTCAAAAAATTTCGAGATGGAGTTAGAGATAGCATGCTGTTTGGATTTCTCATCGTTACTCCTCCTTTGAAGATCGATCATTTTATCCTGAAAATTCTCAACACAAAACGTTAACAAATAAGAATAATCCTCACACTCTTAAGTGTTTGTCCTCACCCACACACGTGTTTCTCTCAGAAGTTAGATGGTCACTCAAGAGTTTTTTCTCAAAGTTCTAAGAAAGACAATCCAAATTTCCCGTGGGTTTTCCAAGAAAACAAACAATGAAATAAGATAGGAAGATAAGAAAATTTGGATTTGGGAATCTGCTTTAACCTCCTCAAAGCCCGGATTTCTCCTAAGCCTGCAGGCTTTCTCTTCCACCACCAAACCACAAATCACACTTTTCGGAATCTTTAAAACTTTTTTTTGTGATCTTTTCGTTTCTTTTTTTCTATTTTCTTATATAGTGGATGGTAAATAAGGGCCCAGATTCAAGATAGAAAGAAGAAGAACTTTTTGAATAAATTTAATTGGAAGATGAGAAGAATGGATAGATGATACAGATTGAGTGGCTCTGATACCACTTGATACGTCCTAGGATTGAACATGATCACTCAATCGGACTAAGGGAATATGAACTCGCCAAAGGGAGAACTGGGGGAATGAATGGTGACACAAAGAGCTGTGGAAGTCCCAATGATACTACCAGACTTTGATCGTTGTCGGATGTTACGCACCGGTCCAACAAAAGAAGGTTCAAAACTTGGATATGACCTCATAAAAATTGGAAAACTCAATGGTTTATTTCGTGCTCTTAGGCAATATGAATAGGAGTACAAGTTGTAGAGATCCAAAGAAGAATGTGCTAAAAACAAGGCATAGAAGACCGAAAACAAAGACTTGACTACATAAATGTGTTGACTGAAAACAAAGACTAGATCTCGTCTTCCACAAGGTTTTGACTTGTCTTGGGACTCTCCTTTGACTTCTTAATCTAAAATATTCCAAGGAATATCTTGTTTACTTCTTGGACAAATTTGTAAACCATATAAATGTTTGGATCCACATTTCAGCCCAAATGCAGTCCAAAACAAGCCCATTCGTCAAGCATGTTTTCCTTAGCCTTTCTGATAGTTTTGGCCCATGGAAATGAATTAGAACATTGAAGATATTGGCTTGGTTCATCATAAAGGGAGTTGACCGATTGTATCTTCTCGGGTGGTCGAACCAGCTCGGAAGATCGAACTAGCTCGCTTAGCTCATCCAAATGAGTGTCAATCCAGCTCAGATCGTCTAGGATAATGTCAGTCCAAATCACTTGAGTATTAAGCTCATCCAAGATAGTGTCAATTAGCTCATCCAGCTCCAAGTCAGTGTCGGTCTAGCTCACCTGAATGCGAACATGTCTGAATTTGCGAGAACTGAAGATCACCTGGTTTGTAAATAGCATAACTCCCACATCTGAACTCCATTTGATGTGATTCTTCTTCAAGGAGCTCCATAATTGAGTTGAAAACATTCTCCAAGTGATTTCATGCGTAGAAGCCTCGTTTTTTAGAAGATATGAGTCAAACAATGAACATATAGCATTACTGCTTTCCATGATATCTTCAAGGTTAATTAATCGTTTCTGCCACTTAGTAAATCCTTCCTTTTCAAAGTTAGTTTCTGTCTTGACTATTGGTCTTATATTGTCAAAGTTAGTTAATCCTTCCTTTTCAAAGTTAGTTTCTGTCTTGATTTGTTGATCAATTTGGTCATTAGGTCGTGGTTCCAACCTTAGGTCATTTCTGGATGCACACGGGTTGATTATGTACACAGCTCGGTTAGTGTACACGGCTTGTCAGTGTACACGTCTCGGTCAGTGTACACGGCTTGGTAAGTGTACACGGCTTGGTCAATGTACACGTCTTGGTCAGATGGGTGAACCTTGGTTTGGTTGAGCTGGTTGACAAGATCGCCATCTTGGGCGGGTCCATGATCCAAGCACGTCGGTGCTCAAACCAGGGCGCATCATCTCGTTACCTACCGCAGGATCAAGGCTAACTCGAAACAAATCACCACCCTGATCGGAATGGTATCTCCGAGAACAAAACGAGAGGTGCAGAGATTGACCGGTAGGGTCACAATGCTTAACCGATATATCTGGTGATCAACGAAAAAAGTGTTTACCTGTCTACGACACTTTGAAAGGCAACAAGAAATTCAAGTTGACCGAAGAGTGCGAAAAAGATTTCAAACAGCTGAAAACACTACCTAGTCACTCACCCGGTACTCACAAAAACCGTAGAAGGGGAACCACTGTTCATGTACATCTTGGTCACGAACGTGAGTGGAGTCCTCATCCGAGAGGAACGTGGCGAGAAAATTTCCATCTTTTACATAAGCAAAACTATGTTTGAAGCAGAGACGCGTTGCCCGATGATGGAAAAACTGGCACTTGCGGTCGTAATGTCAGCACGAAAGCTAAGGCCATACTTCCAGTCTCATAAGATCTTGGTACTCACATCATTCCCACTGCGCACGATTTTGAATATCCCCAGTCAATAAGGAAGGCTAGCAAAATGGGCAATCGAGCTAAGCGAGTACGACATCGAGAATCAAGCAAAATCCTGTGCAAAATCTCAAGTACTCACTGATTTCCTGGTAGAACTCCCTGCAAAGTGCACAACTAACCAAGAACCCGACTCGACCTGGACCTTCCACGCTGATGGATCCTCGCCAAACAGTGCTCCGGAATCAGGATCAGACTCACGTCACCAACAGGGGAAGTGCTGGAACAGTCATTCCGACTAATTTCAACAACTCAAACAACGAAGCCGAGAACGAAGCCCTGATCGTGGGCTTACGATTGGCTCATGTCCTAAAGATACGTAACATTCACGCCTACTATGATTCCCAACTTGTGCCAAGCCAATACAACATAGAATACGAAGCAAGGGACGAAAGAATGGACGCTTACTTAAAACTTGTTTAGAACTTGGCTCAAAGTTTCAATCAATTCACTCTTACTCGGATTCCTCGCGCAAAAAACGCCCAGGCTGACGCCCTAGCCGCCTTGCCATCCAGCTCGGATCCAGGTCTGAGCAGGGTAATTCCCATGGACTTCATAAAGCATCCTAGCATCGGGCTGCCTATCATCATAAACGTAATATATTCACCCGACAGCGATGCCGACATAGTCAATATCTAGGCTACAAAGATTCCAAGCAATCCGAGTACGGATTCGACAAAGCTTGGACATACATAATCCTAGTGTACATCACCGACATGAAACTCCCAACATAGAAATGGGGAGCCCGAAAGGCTAAAACCCAATCCGCACTATACGTCTTGGTTGATGTGGAACTCTAAAAGTTGAGATTTTCTGGGCCGCTTGTTGGGGTCAAAATCGGTAACGACATAATCAACATCGGAAATCTACCTGGAGAATGCGTTTGTTGTGGGGAAAAACGGTATTCTCGAAATCAGCATCTAAAATAGTGTTTCTATACGAATACAGTCTCGAAATCGACTTAAAGAAGGTCTCCGGGTCAAAACACGAAAGAAAGGAACACGATACCAACTCGTCTGTATGGCGAGATGGACGGCACAGATCAACCAACTCGCTCGTATGGCAAGTTGGACAAGGCCAACTCGCCATACGGGCGAGTTTGTAGGCTTGACACGAACAACTTGCCCGTAGGGCGAGTTGGTAGGCACGACACGACCAACTCGCCCGTATGGCGAGTTGGCTTGTCCAACTCGCCGAACGGGCGAGTTAGATGACACGAGCAATCCGACCTACTCATTCGGTAAGTCGGATCAAATCAATTTAGTTTCACCTCGTCCTTGTTGAAATCCCTCTTTTGATACTTGATCGACCTTATCTTTGTTCCGTCTCAATCGGGATTGGCATTGGAACTTTACCGAAAGGACTCATTTTCTCGAGAAAGGATCAGGTAAATCATATGAGACGATAACATTTAACTAAGCACCTAGAGTCACACGTACCATATGAAAGATCCAACTCTCGGACGACGCCATCTTAGGAATGTTATTTCGATAAAATCGTAGAAACACCTAAGTCAGAAAACGGCATGACGAGGTCTAAAGCTCGGCTAAAGGCCCACTCTCAATTTTATCCAAAATGAAGCCCAAATTTTGTGACGGTTATTCCTTTAATTTACAGTAAAGGATAAATGTTATGTTTGAAGGGATAAATGTCAAGATCGAAGGGTAAATGTTAAGTTTACGAAGATAATCATGAAGATCGAGGAAAAAAGGAATATTTCCGCGAAGCAATAAATTCGACCAAGGGCTGAAGGGGAAAAAGAAAACCGCCTCTAGAGGAGTATATAAGGACTTCAAGGGTGATGATGCAGAGGACACACAAAAATCTCCACTCAGAGCAAACATAGCTTAGCACTTAGATAATTTAGGCAACTTTCCGTTTTTGTTATTCGAGTTGCGACTCAACTAGGGTTTTGCAGTCTTAGGTTACTAGAACTAGGGATCTGGCCGACAACTGTCATAGTCTAGGCTCATATCTTGTTGTAAATGCTCATACGCCAATTCGGGATAAGACATTTATTTGCTCTCTTTTTGATTCTTACTTTCTTTTCAATATTTACTTTGTATTCTGATTGATTGGCGTGTGGTTTAGCAGATATCTAGGACCTCTGGTAAACTAGGGTTTACCCTGCGTTCCTAATTCAACGGAAATCGAAAATGCAAATTTCAGTTCCCACAGTTTGGAGCTAGAAGGAGGGGGGGGTACGGATCAATCTAACTCTCAGCCAACAACGCTCGATCAAAACATGTCAAATTTCAACAACCAGCAGCCTCGTGACGATAAAATTTGGAGCTAGAAGGAGGGGGGGTACGGATCAATCTAACTCTCAGCCATCAACGCTCAATCAAAACATGTCAAATCTCAACAACCAGCAGCCTCGTGACGATAACGTCGTCAACAAGAACGTTGAAAATACTTGAGCGACGAACGTCACTGCGGTCAACGCCGACGCAAACACCGAAACGTTTGAGGAGGTGCAGAAAATGTTCAAGACTTTTGAGAAGAAGTTGGCAAAACAGGATTAGGTCATGAATTCTCTCGCTAAATAGGTTGAAACTCTCACAAAAAGGAACATGGCCATCTTTCCGTGGGGAACAACCTAAATCCGTGGAAGAAGAGTCGACTTCGCAACACCTTTGGACCGGTCCGATAACGCACAAGGCAAACCGTCTGGACAAAACCCTGACGAAGTCACCCCCGCGCCTACACGGAAAAAACCTAGGAGACCTTCCTCCTACCGAGGAAGATAAAGAAAGAGGAGAAGTCAAACGTGTCGACGTGGAATCTAGCAGTCAGTCCAAACATACGGACGAAGACGCAGTCATACATCTGCGCCGCACAAGAAGTCGAGTAGCTCGAGAAAGATCCCAGTTCAACAACCCTGTCAACAAAGAAGAAGAAGCTATCTTCTGGAAAGAACAGGAAGATCTGGCCGAGGAGCAAACTTGGAGCACTCGCAGTAAACACCAAAAAAATCGGAAATCTCCTAGCAATGGTTCCAAAATTTGTGTTCTCCGCGATGATCTCATGAAAACGGTGGCCAAAGTCAGGGCGGTGAAGTCCCAAATCCACCACGCTACTAGCACCGCACCGGAGATTGATCTACTGCTCGAATAATCTCCTAAAACACCCTTTACTACTCGTATCACCGAAACTAGGGTTTCGGGTCCTTGGAAGGTTAAAGTGATGCCATACGACGGAACCACTGATCCTAAGGCACACCTATAGGCTTTTCAGGTCGGGATGGGTAGACCCAGATTCAGAGTAAACGAGAGAGACGCTGGCGAGTGCCGCCTCTTCGTAGAGAACCTCTGTGGAGCAGCACTACAATGGTTCTCTCGCCTCAGGCGAAACTCCAATGGAAGCTTCCGCCAGCTTGCCTCAGAGTTCTTCAAACAATACTCAATGTTCATAGATCGAGAAACCTCCGACGTGGACCTTTGGAGCTTGTCCTAGGGAGAGGACGAAAATCTCCGTGCCTTCATAAAATGGTTCAAAACCATCATGGCTAGAGTCAGCGGGATAAGCGACAAAGTTCAGGAAGTGGATAACTTTGGAAAAGCCGCGCACGATCCAAGACACGCTTCACAAAGCCACAAATTACATTATCATCGAAGAAGGGACGAGGGTCTTGTCCCAAAAATGGAAGCTAACAAAGAATGCGTCAAAGGATCCGGGGTCGGATCAGAAATTAAAAAAAAAAAGAAAAACCCTCGCAAGGACAAAAATGCCCAACACATAGACGAAGAAACAAAGGGAGCGCATAGCTACGCTGTTAAATCCGGATCAGAGCAGGACGGACGGCGAGTAATACGTGGATCCAAAATCCGAGTTACGACAAAACGCCTTCTGGAATTTTTACCAAACCCGCGGACACTCGACCATTAACTGCAAAGTTCTCGGCAATCCAGCCTGAAGGATCTCATCCGCGACTTAGGTTCCCCCCCCCCCCCCCCCCCCCGAAAAACGACAGAACTCCTCAAACGGAGAAACCTCCCCAAGGGGACCAATAGGAAGAAAAGCGCGGAAGAATGCAGGATGATAAGGGCAACAACAGCAATCGTTGCAGGGTAAACATGATCATCGATGGATCACAATTCTGCAGCGACACCATCTCGGCCATCAAAGCTTATCAGCGCAAAGCCGAAACAGGCGCGAATTCGAAAATCGACAATCTGGCCCACAATCAATGACTCTCTGAAAGAAGTAATCAGTTTCGACGAAGAAGAACCCAGAGGAATCGATCAGCCACACTGCGCCCCACTCGTAATCGATCTCGTGATAAGAGATCTCGAGTTCGCCAGGGTTCTCATAGACACTGGAAGCACAGTCAACGTCATCTTTCGCGACACTCTTAACTGGATGAACATCGAGTTAGGCAAAGTTCTACCATCATCTAATCCGCTAACTGGGTTTTCTGGATAACATCAATGACCCTCGGATCTATCAAATTACCTGTGGCAGCAAAAGAAGTGACCAAAATCGTCGATTTCACGGTCGTCGACCACCCCACCATCTACAACGTCATCATGGGCACGCCTTGGCTAAACACCATGAAGGCAGTCCCATCAATTTACCACTTAGGCATTAAGTTCTTAAATCACAACGGGATTGCCGTAATTTGGGGCTGCCAGAAGTAGTCGAGCCGCTGCTTTCTGGACGAACACAAGCTAAGACAAATCACGAACACCGCAATGACAAATTCCAAGCGCCCGAAGATAGCCCAGGCATAAGACGAAAGTACTTCGGGAAAGGATGACCCTGAATCGTCAATTCTAGCAACGACCAGCGAACAACCATTTCCAGTGTCCGACACGCCCATCCTTTCAAAGAAGACAAGTCCAACAGAAGACATCGACTCAGAAACAGATGCAGTCGACGCAAACACAACGGCCGAGTTGGTCAGCATGGATCGGCAAACTCGCCATACAGGCGTGTTGGTTAGCATGGATCGACCAACTCGCCATACGGCCGAGTTAGTCAGCTTGGATCGACCAACTTGCCCGTACGGCGAGCTGGACAAGGCCAACTTGCCCAAACGATGAGTTGGTAGGCAAGACACGACCAACTCGCCCGTACGGCGAGTTGGTAGGCACGACACAACCAACTCGCCCGTATGGCGAATTTAACAAGGCCAACTCGCCGAATAGGCAAGTTATATGGCACTACCAATCCGACTCGCTCGTTTGGTAAGTCGGATAAAATCAATCCAGTTTCACCTTTTCCTCGTTAAACTCCCTCTTTTGATTCTTGATCGAACTTATATTTGTTCCGTCTCGATCGGGATTGACATTGGAACTTTATCGAAAGGACTCGTTTTCTCGAGAAAAGATCGGGCGTAATGCGTATTGAAACGATAGGGTGTAACCTAAACAACCTAGAGCTCACACGGTCCCATACGAAAGATCCTAACTCTCGGAAGACGTCGTCTTAAATCATAGAAACCGCCTAAGTCAGAAGAAAAACAGCCCGACGAGGTCTAAAGCTCGACTTAAGGCCCACTCGTGATTTAATCAAAAATCAATCCCGAACTTTATGACGGTTATTCTTTTATTATGCATTAAAGGATAAATGTTACGTTTGAAGGGATAAATATCAAGATCAAACGGTAAATATTAAGTTTCTGAAGATAATCATGAAGATCGAGGAAAAAAGGAATATTTCCGCAAAGAGATAAATTCGACCGAAAGGGCAAAGGGAAAGAACAAACCGCCTTTAGAGGAGTATATAAGGACTTCAAGGGTGATGATGCAGAGGACACACGAAAATATCCACTCAAAGCAAAAATAGCTTAGCACTTATGGCATTTAGGTAACTTTCTGTTTTTGTTATTCGAGCTGTCACTCAACTAGGGTTTTGCAGTCTTAGGTTACTAGAACTAGGGATCTCGCCGACAGCTCTCATAGCCTAGGCTCCTATTATGTTGTAAAAGCTCATACGCAAATTCGGAATAAGACATCTATTTGCTCTCTTTTCCATTCTTACTTTGTTTTCAATATTTACTTTGTATTCTGATTGATTGGCGTGTGGTTTAGCAGATATCCGAGACCTCTGGGAAAAAAGAGTTTACCCTGCGTTCCTAATTCAACAAAAATCGACAGTGCGAATTTCGGTTCCCACACCGCTCATGACTTGCGTAGAGGGAAGGAAAGCACAAAGGATAATGGAAGAGGTCCACTCTGGATCTTGCGGAAATCATTCTGGTGGAAGGTCCCTCGCAGTCAAAATCAAAGGCCACGGACACTACTGGCGAACAATGATCAAAGATTGCGAGAACTTTGCGCGAATGACCTATGCATAGGTCACGCCCCTACTATAAATCAACTGGTAGAGGTCCTCTCATCGATCTCGGCACCGTATGCATTCATGAGATGGTCGATGGACATAGTCAGACCTATGCATAGGTCAAAGCAAAAACGCTTCCTGGTGGTTTTGATGGATTTTTCTCGAAATGGGTTGAAGTAGGCTCCAACGCGAGCATTAAAGACGCCCAGGTCGAAAGCTTCATATGGAGAAACATCGTCTACATACATGGGGTCTCATACAAACTCGTTACGGACAATGGATCTCATTTTATTTCAACCAGATTCGAGGCCTTGTGCGAAAAGTGGAAGATACGACTAACGAAATCAACCCCTAAATACCCACAATGCAACGGCCAAGCCGAAAATACTAATAAGACCATCCTTGATGGACTTAAAAAATGATTGGACGCCATAAAGCGTAGGTGGGCCGACGAACTCGAAGGAGTCTTATGGTCACACCGCACAACTCTGAGACGCGCGATGGGGGAAAATCCATTTGCCGTCGTATATGGAGCAGAATGTATGATCCCAGCGGAAGTTGAATTTTCTGGAGTACGCAGAAGATTGCTCCCAGAATGAGATGATTCAAACAATCTAATGCTGCTTGACAAGCTCGATCTAGTTAGCGAATGTCGGGACCAGGCCCTCATAAGAATTCAGCACTATCAGCATGAAGTCGCAAAGTACTACAACTCCAATGTACGCAGTCGTAGATTCAAAGAAGGCGACTTAGTCCTACGAAAAAAATTCAGAACACCACCGAGCGAAACACAGGAAAAATCGGAGCAAACTGGGAAGGACCTTACAAAGTCATAAAGGTAGTCTGACCAGGCGCATACAAAATCGCGAACATTCAGGAAATCAAAATTCTGAGAACTTGGAACGTGATGCACCTCAAGATGTACTTCCACAAGACCACTAGAAAACACTTCAAACTGATCTACGAGATGGCTTGATCCTTGAAGAGGGTACGTAGGAAATTCGTCGCATGAAGAACTCAGATGTCCACCCTCATTAAAAATGGGAGGGGAGTGGGTATGTATACGTATACTCGTATACTCCCAAAAGTTCAAAATATCCGCTCCCAGACTCGGTATTTTTGAAACTTTTTAAGACAACGCGGCGGATAACCGCCCAAAATCCGTATATCACCTGAACACTCCATCTCGCAACTTGCTACATTAAAAAATGACGTAAAAAATTCAGCCTTCGACACAGCAAGACGTCGCTAACGCTCGAAGGACTCCTTTTTTGTCAAAACTTTCCGAAAAGGAATGCTCACTTTAAAAACAGTCCGCCCACGACTATAAAACATACACACCTTCTTAACATGTATCCTTCTCAAAGAGTCAAAAACGGTAATATCTACCGATAAGTTTGTTGCTGATCACAACAAACTCTTAACGTCCTAAACAGACTAAGCCATCTCGTAGAGATAGCTCTCGAACGCCCGACACAAGGGTATTAGCGCTATAAAAGAAATTCGAAATTTTGGTCAGCACTTTTGGGAGACTTGAAAATTGTCCCCGAAGAGATGCTAGATTCCAACCATACAAGTCACATAAGCCGAGAACCTATCGCCGACTTTAAAGCGGGACGAAATCAGGTTGAAAACGATACGGTAAACGTAAGTCGAAAGTAGTCACCGCACCCCCTAAAACCACGATTTGACTTAGATCTTGCCCTAAACCCAGAACACTGGTCTCTAACATCTCTAGGCATAGTATCAAACACCATAATACGAGATCCCAAAATTTGTCTCTTTGCTAATATTCGAGCGTCGTCAGAAATCCCGCAAGTTTACGCACTGCAGAAAACTCTCGAAACAGATCGCGAATGTAGCTTTTCACCCAAAGTTAGATTACGAGATGACAACTCATATTCTTCCCTCTACACCCACATAAGTTCTCGATAAGCTCTTAAAAATGCAAAACGAAGTTCATTTAAAAGTCGCAGAAGCGACATGGAATCAAAGCCACAAGCGGCCAGTCCCAAGATAAAACACGGCCACACTTGGCCAGAGCAAAGCATGAACAATGACATAAAAACAAAGTCTCACACGAGACTGCAAACTCAATCATCCTCCGCACGCGGAGCCTCACCTTCACCAATCATCCCTTCCGGTTTCGGAACCGCGCCATCTGCATCCCCCTCGGCTATGGGATCCTGACCTCAGGGTCACCCAGGCAAGGCGGAGGGACTCTCTCGGACTTCGCCCGCAAGGATCAGATTGAAGTCTCCTTCCGCATCCACTAACTCCACTTTATGAGCAGAAAAAATTGGACCTCCTCATCCCTCCCTTGACGCCTTCCAGAGCCAAGTCCCTGACGTGGAAGACCGCCAAAGAATCAAGGGAATCAGCGATCCTCGCCAAGCGGGTCTAAAAACTCGATATGCACGGCTTCCTTAGCCTCTTTGATCGTGCAAACCGTCGATCCCTCCCCACTCTTGACCTTACGCCTTAGTTGACGCAAGTCCGAGGATTTACTCGCTTTCGCATCTTTTGCCTTAAGGAAAGAGCTCGCAGACTTCCCAAGATCCCGCTCAAGTTCACTAATCCGAGACTCAGATTGAGTTACTTCGAGGGAATCAGCATCTTCTATAACCTTCAACTTCCCTTCAAACTGCGACGACCTTTCTCAAAATTCCGCGAACTCCTTAGCAAGGCTCCCAGCCTCTAACCCGCACTCGCTGATCATCCCAGCGATCAACGAAACAAACTGCGAGATAAAGAAAAAGGGGCAGTCAAGAAATTATCGATATAAACCAGATCTTATGCCTTCCGTTGAACCTTGGCGGATCCATCCCTCATTTTTTCTCGATCGTATTTATCGTTGGGACTTTACGATAAAAACCATGAAAACTCATTTTCACGAATGAAGTTCATGGTTATCGTAATAACGGCAACGGTTAACTCAACACCAAAGTTGTATAAACTATTTTAGAAGTGTGAACTTCCTAGCTAAAGCGATGTCGTATCATTAAACTTTCTTTCGAATAAATCGTAAAAAATTTGAGTCTAAATACAGCACCAAAGAGGCCTAGAACGCGGCTAAAGACCCACTTGTGATTTCGTACGAAATTGAGCCCATCAATGTCATGACGGCGTATCATTACTCACAGAAGATGATAAATCTCGCCAAATCAGAAGATAAATGTCAAGTTTCCAAGATAATGATGAAGTCGAGATAAAAAAAGAATGTTTCCCGCGAAGCGATAAAATCGACCTAGGGGCAAAAAAGGAAAGAGGAACCAACCCAGAAGGCATATATAAGGGAGATAAAGCTAAAGGCGCAGGGATCAGAAGATTTAGACTTAGAATAACTCTGATAGCTTAGAAGAACTTAGGATATAGGCGGCTGCATACTCGAAACTTTACTAAGATTCTTCTCCATCTTTGTTATGAGGTTCTTCTCCATCTCTGTTATGAGATTCTCTTTGTTAACTAGGTTCTACTCGTTTTGTTCTTCGGAAAATCATGTAGCTTTTTCTTATCAATCAATAAAACTCCCTGTGGAACCTACTATCGATATTCTGTTATCTCTTTCTTCTTCGTTTTCGTGTGTTTACGCAAATAATATGAATCCTCTGGGAAAGTCAGGTTCTCTTGGCTTTCTTTAATTTACGAAAATTGATAATGTGGATTTCGGTTCCCCCACAACATTGTTGAAAGGATCATTAGGTACTTGAGAGAAGATTTGGGTCAAGGTGTATGGATGGGTTGCAATGACAGCACTGAGATTGTATGATTTTGTGATGCTGATTAGGATGGTAATAGAATTTATAGGAGGCCAACCACATGATACTCCACCTTCGTTGGAGGCAAATTGGTAACTTGGAAGAGCAAGAAGCATAAGGTTGTATCATGATCAAGTTGTGAGGTAGTACAGAGCAATGGGGAAACTTACAAATGAGCTTGTATGGAGCAAATCATTGTTTTAGGACTTGGGCATAGAGACAACATCACCACTCACCATGCATTGTGACATTTAGGCAGATATCCACTTATCAAGCAACTTAGTGTTCCATGAGAGGAAAAGTATATTGAAGTAGGCTGCCACAAAGTGAGATAAGCAGTTGAGCAACAAATCATTCTACCTTTCTATATGAGTAAAGACCAGCTAGCTGATATCTTCACCATGGCAGCAAACACAAAAGTTTTTGTGTTCATTCATTCAAAGTTTGAGTCATAGACCCAACATCTCACTGATTTCTTGCCATGAGGGCCTCACTTTCCCCTAGCTCGCTTTTATCCCAAGTGGTTTTTCTTACTAAGGTTTTTAATGAGTAGGTTCTTCATGGTTCCAAGCTTGACCAGTCGTTATGGTCAAGCTTGAGGGAGAGTATTGTTGGAGTTCAGATTTCACCTGCTCCGTACCTGGTCTAGTGTCATTCAGGCCCACAAGAAGACAATGGGGTCACAAAGGTCCAACGCTCATACCAATCTCAAGATACGGTCCACAGCCAAATTGAAAAATTCAAAACACAGTGTAAAAGAGATCAAAGCATTTAAGACGACAATAAAGGCACCTGATCCTTTCTGGAGATTACGTCGTCGTTACGATCGACTCTTGAAGATTTATAAAAGCAAGATCAAAGACAAGAAGAGGAACCCCAAACATTCTCTAAGACAACACCATACTTTCAATACAAATATACGTCTTTGTTGTTAGATACCTCCTATGTTCATACTCGTTTTATACTTGTACTTCTGGTCAAATACACTTCTTTATACAAAATCATCAATATACAGTCCTTACACAATCTTATATACATTGCTTCTTATACACATAGTCAAAACCCTATATCTGATTTCTGAATTGGATTTTGAGATCCGTCATTTCGCGCTAGAAGGAGGATTGATTCAACAAAAAACACTCTAAAGATTGTGACATGAGAACACATACCACAATGATTGGATTAAGAACAATGGTGCATGCGCAAGAAACATGAATGACCATAGGACAGACTACCAAGGCTCAACCCAGATGGGACACCAGCAAATCACTGAAACCCAGGTGGATCAACAAGCTTGAATCAACAACTTGCTGGCTCAGTCACCAAGAACACCACAGAAAGAAGCCTTGGGAGAACATACCACTCCAATAAGGCTCAACAGGAAAAATAAAAACCTTGGATCTACACTATATGAAGAAGTAAAAAACTGAAGAGGCAAGATAGTAGATCTCAAACAAGATCTAGCACAGACTCAAGCCGCACTCTGAACGATGCAATCCCAATTCCATTGAGATACCATATCAGCTTCTAAAGTGGACAAAGTCATATAGGAAACTCAGAGGACACCTTTCATATATCGCATCATCAGTATCCCGATCCCCAACATCAAGCGCAAGATCCCCTTTTAGGAGGAAAAAATAGATCCCCAAACTCAGATAACCGTTTTTTGTATCACAATGGGGAAAATTGCTTTAATGACGGGGAAAAAGGTGCCGACTATTGCCAACTATTCGTCGAGAATTTGGCAGGGGAAGGTCTCAACAGGTTCTTATGATTCAAGCCCAACACTATCAACAACTTGAACTAGTTGTTAACAATGTTAATGAAACATTACTCAATGTTTATAGAAAAGGAGCTTCAGACACTGATCTGTGTACAATGTCCCAAAGAGAAGAAGAATCACCCTGCTCCTTCATTGAAAGATTTAAATGGATCTTTTCCAACATTGTCGTAAGTGACAGCGCAGGTATATCCGCACTGAGAAATACCCTATGTCACGAGTCACGCCTTTGTGAAGAACTCCTTCTCAAAAAGCCCGAATCAATGGAAGATGCTCTCCACTGAGCTTCAAGGTTCATGGAAATGGAAGAAGAAAAGAAAGAACTCGCCGAAAAATGTGAACCATCTTCAAGATCCAAAGAAAATCACACGAGGGAAATGATGACAGAGACAGAGGACATGGAGGATAAAGGAGAGATGGAAACTCAAGAGATCGGAGTTGCAAAGACAGTGAAGGAAGCAAATCCGATGGTAGCTCGGAAAAAGAAACTTAAAATCCTTGGTCAAACAAACCAAGATCCAACACATTGAACAACGAAGACAATAGAAAAAGAAAATCAAAACAAATTCTGCATCTTCCACGACAGAGGAGGACACACCACTCAAGAGTGTCACACCTTTAAACATCATCTTTACTCCTAGTACCATGTAGAAACATTGGCCATACTCAAATAATCTAATCCAAAGTATAATAAAAACTTGGATACCTCCAAAAGAGATTGAGAAGACAAAGATACAAACACCGATGTACCAGGCCCACTGACCTCTAGGAAAAGAGTCAACATGATAATGGCATGAAACCCTTTCTGCGAAGACACAGTTCGAGCAATGAGGAGGTATGGCAGGCGAGTAAACTATGTATCCACGGAAACCACAGCATCAATAGAGATAAGAGAAGTAGACACGATCATAGATTTTACGAGGAAGAGACGGAGAACTTGGAGTGGCCACAAAACAACACATTGGTCATAAGAATAATGCTAGGAGATTGCAAGATAACCAGGTCATTAGTTGACACCGGGAGCTCGATTAACATTCTTTATAAAGATACTTTGGAGCAAATGGAATTGACCTACCTTAAAATTAATCCATCCAAGAAACCGTTGACGGGCTTAACGGTTTATCATAAAGGCCCTTGGGGACCATAAGATTCCCAAGCTATGTTGGCGGAGTTATCTTAGACACAAAGTTCGCAGTTATTGATTCTCCTAACATGTCAATATCATCCTCGGAAACCCCTTGGATCCAAGAAATGCGAACTGGGCCATCAAGTTATCATCAATGCCTTAAGTTTCTAACACCAAGAGAAGTAACAACTATACATGAAAGTTAGAATATTCAAGAATGTGTTACATACGCGAGTGCCCATAGAACATATTTACATGACCAGAGCTTGAAACTAAGGCGAAACAGAGTATGGAGTAAGAGATCAACAAGGAGAAAGAAGATTTCAAAAGCAATTTCAAAAACGAACTCTCTAGCTCTACTAATATATGAGCTATTTAGAAAACTGGCTCTGAACACCTTACCAATCTAATCGTACAAACTCCCATAATCCAAGCTCCTTAGCTTTATTCACTCACAATAATTCTACATTTACAACCCCTTGGCTTAGAACTCGTCGGCTCATTACTTCAGCGCCCTGGCTCGGCGGTTACCGATTTGACTTGCGCATTTCCCATTATTGACTTGGTGAAACAACACCTTCACAAAGAGAAGCATCTTTTCACATATCCCATCACACCCTGTGTGAGCCTAAGCGCACCTTTAAGATAGAAAGTCGGGCCATAGCCCACAAATGCATGAGGAAAACAAAAAACAACACACATCCTCATAAACACTTATGTGGGTGCTATATCATGATGTTTACCGGTTTTGACCATGATATAAGCCCTATTTAGAGTTTTATATTATATGCTTGGATTATTTTTAGAGTCTTTGCAGGTTTATGTACGCTTTGGGCATCTTTGGAGATTTAGGAACAATTTGAGATGCAGAATTGCACAAAGGAGTTAAAAGTTTAGCAAGGGATGGATGACTTCCCACCAATATGTTTCTCGAAAAATTGCACACAAGAAAGAGATTCATTAGCTTTCCAATGACACCGGTTTGAGGTCAATCTAACAGTCAGATCAAAAGTTATTCTTGTTTTAATGAAGATAAGCACGTCTGATGTTTTAGTTGTTGAGCTTATAGAATGGTGTCGAATTACACCCCTCCTCATCAAGTCTCAGCGAGTTTTTATCAACTTTCAGGAATAGCACTTTTACCCAGAAGTTTTTATATTTGCAAAAGATTGTGCTCATGTTTTGACCTATTTTAATTTATTTCCAGCCATTGTTTGGGCTACACTCTATTCTAAGCTTTGTTTTGAGATTGAGAGAGAAGATAAGGACTCATTTGGGAGTCTTCTTGGATCTGTTCTTCTTATTTATCACTCAGGGATCTCTAGGGCTTAATGTCAAACTGATAATCAATTGATTGCTAGGGTTATTACTGAATTCTACACTATGGTGGATTGTAAGACTAAGATCTATAGTAGCTAATTAGAAGCTAGGATCATATGACAATTGAGAGAAATGAGAGTGTTATCATTAACGTAACCAAATTCTACCAGACTAAATTCTTATTTGCAACGAGAGTTGGTCAGGGAAATTAGTTGAACAAATTCAAATCTTATTTAATGCTTGCTTGATTCATTGAATTCATAACGAGAGTTGGTTTTTGATTAAATTTATTCATATGATAGTTTACTTCAATGAGAGTTGGGTAATTTACTATTGATATTCGAGTTTTAAATTGAGCATAAAACCCTTGTATCAATTGATTGAATGTTTGAATCCTAACTGATTTCCCTAGATTTGATGCCTTCTTATATGTACCACAACATATCTATTTACTGCTTTGTTTTATTTAGTTTATACTTTCACTAGTAAAAATCTAACGCATAGCCACTACAACTTAGTGGCTATAGAGAAAAAATTTGTGGCTGCGAAAAAGAGAGTCACACTTTTGGAAAAGAAATTTACCGTGGCTATAGTCTCGTGGCTGAAAAAAAAGTGTGGCTTAACGTGGCTATTAGCCACGGTTTTACCATGGTTTTTTCGTGGCTTATATAACCACGATTTTAACAACAAAAAGCGTTGCTATATATAGTGGCTAAGCGAGCCACGGTTTTACCACTAATTTAAAGTGGCTATTCTACCTACTGCTTTCCACCACTTCTTCGTGGCTCTGTGAAGCCATGTTACAACCAGTGTTTTTATTGTGGCTATTTTCTATAACCACTTTTGTAAATGGTCTTCTTTTGATTAGTTTTAATTTGCCAAATCTTATCAATTTTTGTTTTCATTCAAATATTTAAACATTGCAAAGTCAATGAAAACAAAAGTTACATTTATATAAAAGAGTACTAAGTTCAACATTACTAAAACATAGATAATTATACAAGAGAAGAGTTTTAAAGAGTCTAAAAAAGACTCTACAAAAGACAAAGTTTAAGAGTCTAAGAAGACTCTACAAAAAGACCAGCTAGAGTTTGATTAACCTTGTTACAAAAGAGAAGTGAGGATGAACAACTTCTAAATGCCATTGAGAGGTTAAGGCTGAGTAGTTTCGGTTTGAGGCTGAGCAGAAGTCTGTCCGGTAGGTGGTTGGGGATGTAGTGTTTAGATAAACTCATTGATTGCATATCTTGTTGCTGCAAAGTCCTGCTTCATCTCAGACATGCCCTGACTCACCTCAGCAACATCAGCATTGACACTTTGGAGGCTTGTCTCAAGACCGCCCACACGCATCTCAAGCTCCAGGTTACGGGCAAGACCATTAGGGACGCGAGAAGAAGGT
Source organism: Moricandia moricandioides (assembly GCA_905132885.1). Taxonomy (NCBI): domain Eukaryota; kingdom Viridiplantae; phylum Streptophyta; class Magnoliopsida; order Brassicales; family Brassicaceae; genus Moricandia; species Moricandia moricandioides. Next base: position 58,888 of record CAJHQQ010002384.1, read on the forward strand.
GCGTGCTCCCTGTATTGGGCACTGCCCAGTCCATAAACATGTACCCTCTTACTCTTAGCATTCTGTGAAAAGAAAGGAAAAACAGTGAAAACTAACACCAACAAATTAGACAAATTTTAATCAGAACATAGCATAAGACATTGTAAATAAAATTCTTATAGCATAAGACATTTTAAACCACATTGTTAAGCAGCTCTAAGTAATATCTAATTCCACATACAAATCAGAACATAAAAAAATTAATAGAATTGAAATCTCAAGCAAACATACCTTCAGATAAGCTTTGTTTATCTTGAGGCGAGAAGGAGCAGATGATGCACTTGGACTCCCGGGTGATCCTTCAGTGTTAGAGAGCTGTGTGGCTTCCATCTCTGCTTTAGTAACCAGGTTTTCAGCACGATAGTCCACAAAAGTCCCATCTCATCGGGTGTGTGTCGCTTTAACTAGGTCACTGTATGATGGCCGTTCATTACTACCAGACGCAACCATCTGCAAAAAAAAAAAATTAAGATATTTTACAACAGATTAGAAAGGCACAATATTTAAATATATAGACATGGAAAGATACCATGTTATACTCTATCCTTGCAAAAGAACTAGGTCCTGCATTATGCTTGTGGCAACCTTTACCCACAGGATCAGATTTGCGAGATTTTGCAGCCTTCTTGCTCTTCTTTTTAACTGCATCGGTCGCCCAATGCTCCAACAGCATTTTCCAGTCGGCATCATTTATATACTTTGGCTTCTTGTGTTGCCTTTTCTTCTTGCTTATCCTTTCACCAATGCTTGTCCATGTTTCTTTCTTCCACAGACCGTAGACCAAGTCATTAAACTCAGAATCCCAATAGAAATTTTGCTACAAAAGAAAACAAAACAGTAAGTGATTTAAAAACATATAAGAGACATATACAATGTAAGAAAACATAACAACAACTCCCTTACCACAAACGTATGCCACCATGAATCCCTCCTTTCATCAGGAACCTTCCTCCAACTCTTCCAAGGCCCCATGTAGTATGCTTGCCAAGTTGCCCGAATGAAAGAGTTGACACAGGGGTCAATACCAAACCTAAAATGATAACATACATCAGTAATAGAAACAATACATTGACAAAAAAAAGGCCTAAAATTAAACTACCATAAGAAATCGTACCATAAAGCTCCATTGATTTTATCTAGATGGAGATGAGGCTGTGATAGCCTAGCAGGTGAATTGAGCATGGCATTGAGGGTCATCTTCGGGTAGCTATTGGAACGAGAAGAGGAAGCAGCATGGTTCAAAGCCGGCCCAGTAGCACCAGGAGGCATAGGAGGAGGCGCAGAAGTTGTCCCAGGTACTCTTGTTGAGTTCATCTGTCCACAACCAAATAAAAAGAACCATAAGTTAGAATCTTATGGAACAAATAAGAGAGACAGAGACAAAACCGAAAGATATCAAAACCCTAAGGAACAAATACACAGTAAGAACCGAAAGAACTTGAAAACCTTAAACAGAAACAAAACCTAAACATGCAACAAGAACATTTAAGTGACAGAGACTGAAACCCCTAAATCGAAACACTAATGAAAGAAAAATAGGGTTACCTTTAGAGATATGGGAAGGGATCGAGAGATGTGGGAAGGGATCGGAGACGGCGAGGCTTCGAATCGGATACGGCGAGGCTTCAAATCGGAGACGGCGATGCTTCGAATGTGTGTCGACGGAGAGGCTTCGAATCGGAGACGGAAAAGAGTGACTTTTCGTGTTTTGTCTAAGTGTGGAGAAGAAAGGGGAAACCCGTATTAAAACTCTTTTAGCAAAGCCACGATAAAACCGTAGCAAACCTTGGCCCAAATTTTAATAATTGGAGCCAAAACCAAATAAATTAGAGCGAAAACCAAATAAATTGGAGCCAAACCAAATGGTTTTGCCAAATTTCGTCAGAGCCACGCCAGTCCCACGAAACTACAGTGGCTAAAGCTTAAATTTCAACCGCGAAATGAATAATACTTGGAGCCATTGTTATAGCCACGCAAGTCCCACGAAATTACAGTGGCTAAAGCTTAAGTCACTTTCCCGAAACCTCAAACCTTTAACCCCTAAACTATAACCCCTAAAATCTCAACCTATCTTAAGTCACTTCTCATACAACAACATATTTTACAATCTCAAAACATATTTTACAATCTTATAACATATTTTACAATCTTATAACATATTTTACAATCTTAAAACATATTTATCTATTCCGAATCATCATCTGAATCATGGTCTGCTTCTACATCACCATCTAATACATATTCATCATTCGGAGGATTCACCGGATCAATATCATAATCGGACACATCATCAACATGTGTTTCCACTCGTAACAATGCACTTTCAGCAACCTGATCACCTCTATCATCTTGCCATGCCGTTAAAGTAATATCTGATGTTTGACGGATTGCTCGGGGAAAAATCTTTGTGCACGCCCACCAGTCATCAACTGATTGTCGACGTACCCGTGGATAAGGAATAAAACATGAATGATCACAGTTACCTGGTAATACAAAAGGATCATATTTTGCATATTGTCTTCGTGGTGACACATCAACAAGCCCAAATGGATGTATTCTCATACCACGATTTTTCGTCGTGACAAACCATGAACATTTAAAAACAATGACTTTTAAGCCAACATCACCATGATACTCCACCATCATGTTCTCTTGTATGAGGCCATAGTAGTCTATCTCATTGGTTCCAGGTACACATACACCATAATGTTGAGTTTTTTTATTTTGAGCGTGGTTATGAGTGTGGAAAGTGTATCCACGTGTGTGCTATAATGGCCAAGACCTATAACAACGCCTAGGACCTTGTATAAAATCCAACATCCACATAGGAAATGTGTAAAATTGAGTCACATCATTAATCTGCAATACAATAACATTGTTATAAATTACAAGTTTAATTAAATGAATTGTGGAACTTAATAATATAAAACAATAACTCACATAGTCTTTGCACCACTCAGCAAATTTGTTGTCTTTCACTTTTTGCATTGCAGCTGGAGTAATATGAGGAACACTAAGCATCATATATTCTTCAAACATCCTGCACACATTTAAGTCTTAATTATGTTACTAGAAATATGTATTTATATTATATTTTTTGTAATATAAAATTACCTTTCATATGGAGCAAATGTCTCACAATTGAGCATCATAAATGTCTGAAGAATGGTGTTATCTTCATCATTCAACCAACCAGTTGAGCATTGACCACTGATTCTCCCTTCATGGTAAAACAATGGTGGTACATCCGGATAAGAGTATGAGAAATGAATATCACTTGGACCTTCTTGAATGCTCATGATTTCGGGATGCCCAAAACAATTTGAGGAAGCATTTGAAATCTCCTCGTTTATCCATTGTGCAACTATAGAACATGCAATGCGTGCTTTGTTTTTGACCTTCTTCTTCAAATGGTACATGTATCTTTCAAATACATACATACACCTAAAATGGACGGGACCACCTAAGGCTACCTCATCTGGAAGGTGCACAAGAAGATGTTCCATAACATCGAAGAACGATGGAGGAAATATCTTTTCCAAGTTACAAAGCTTCACACCGATAATTGCCTTTAAAAGACCAACATCTGACTCTTTCAAAATCCTTGAAGAGATATCTCGGAAGAAGAGGGAAATATCTGTAAACAAAACATTTAAGTTAATTATAGCATTAAGTATAGTAAATTATAAAATGATACAAACGAATAAATACCTCTAATCGCCGTGTGAACACTTTTTGGAAGGAGTTCAGCGAACGTGAATGGATATAGTCGTTCCATTATGACATGAAAATCATGACTTTTCAGTCCATGTAGCTTTAAATTGCTTTCGTCAATACATCGACTAAATTTGGAGGCGTAGCCATCGGGAAATTTTATGTCATTTTTCAACCATAGAAGAAATGCACGTTTCCCCGCATTTGGCAGCCTGAATATTGGCACATGCATCGTTCCATCCTCTTTCATCTCTAAATCCCGCCTTTTGCATAGTCTTGGAAGATCCAATCTGCTTTTGATGTTGTCTTTCGTCTTTCCGTAATCATTTAACACTTTGTTCGTTAGATTATCGAAGAAGTTTTTCTCAATATGCATGAAATCAAGGCTATGCCGAAGAAGATGATTTTCCCAATACGGTAACTCCCAGAAGATACTCTTTTTAACCCAATTGTGAGTAACTCCATATCCAGATATTGTCTTCGATGGGTTATCATGTCCATTTCCTCCATAGTCAACAGATTTTGTTAAACCATTTATATTATTTATCCTTTCACGCAATATTTCTTATCCAGTCAACCACGGTGGAGGAGGATCTACAATTGTTTTTCCCCGTCTAAATGCTTGAGTGTTTTTCCTGTAAGGATGATCTGCATCTAAAAACCTTCTGTGGCAATCAAACCAACTATGATTTCTTCCGTTAGATAACCAGAATGCACCATTCTCATCTTGACAATATGGGCACGCCAACCGACCATGAGTTGTCCAACCTGAAAGCATTCCATAAGCTGGAAAATCGCTTATCGTCCACATCAAAACTGCTCGCATTTTGAATCTTTCTTTCATTGAAATATCATATGCCTCCTCACCATTCCTCCATAACATTTGTCATTCTTCAATCAACGGCTGAAGGTAAATATCTAAGCTTTTCCTTGGATGTTTTGGCCCGGAAATTAGCACTGAAAGGTAAAAGAATTCTTTTTTTCATTCACATTCCCGGAGGCAAATTGTATGGAGTTACAATAACAGGCCAAAGGGAATGTGCTTCACCATTCATACCAATCGGATTAAACCCATCTGTTGATAAGCATAGATAAATATTCCGGCTTTCAGCAGCAAATCCAGGATATACCTCATTAAAGTGTTTCCACGCTATGGCATCAAATGGGTGATGCATTTCACCTTCCGGAGTCATATGTTCCTTATGCCACCGCATATTTGAAGCTGTCGCCTCGAGATGGTATAGACGTTTCAGACGATCTGCAATAGGCATGTAAAACATTCTCTGCTTTGGCTTCTTTTTTCCTTTTCCATTGTGCGGGTAGTAGCGATCTTCTCTACAAAACCTACAACTAACCAACTTCGCATCCTCCTTCCAAAATAGCATACAGTTCTTCATGCAAACATCAATCTTCTGTACGGGTAACCCAAGCCCTCGTGAAAGTTTCTTTGTCTCGTAATATGTTGCTGGAGCATTATTCGGCTGCAGAAGCATTTTTTTTTAAATACTTCAGATATCCCATCTACACAAGCTTCCGCCAAATTATAATCCGTCTTCACTTTCATCATCCGCGAAGCAAGAGACAACTGAGATATTCCATCCACACACCCTTCATAAAGAGGTTGACTGGCTGCTTCAAATGCTTCAAAAACACTATCCCGATATGGCTCTACTACGTCTATCTCTTCTATAGGTTCCGGTATGTATGGTGGCGCAATGTCCGCTGGCACTTCTTGAATATCCTGGTAGTGATTTTCATGAGCATTCCAAGTAGAATTTCCACATTTCCTCTTCACCCGTTGAATGATTCACCCATAAATATCACCAACAGTGTAGAATTTCTCTCCGTGATTCGTCCAAACATAATAATTTCCCTTAAAATCGTATAAGAATAAATGTCTTGAGACAACTTTTGCATCTCGTTGCTTCACATTTTTGCATCGAGCACACGGACACAATAACGTTTGCCGCTCCTCGTAATCTGCTTACTTACAGGCAAATTGAAGAAATGCATTAAGGCTTCCGAGAAACACTTCTGAAACCGAATTACTCTCAGGATCAATCCTTTGATCCATCCATTCCCTTGAATCAAAGTAGAAAGACATATAGTTTTGTTTAGAAATTTTGGTTGAAGAACAAAAATTTTCAATGTTTCAGTCGGGAAGCGCATATATTTCACAAATTAGCCACTACATAGCCACGACCATTTCGTGGCTTTTAAAAAAATATCACTGCCAAACGAATCTTCTCTGTTTAGGACTGTATAAAGTAAAATAATGCCACGGTTTAGCCATTACAGAAGCGTGGCTATCTACATTTATTCAAATGATTGGACAAAACACTGACGTTTCGATGTCGGCAGAAAAAAACAAAAGGTAGCCACTATAACAGTAGTGGTAATTTCGTGGCTATTATAATTACCACGAAATCTCTGTTGCTATTTTGTGGCTATAATGGCCACGGATATGTTTCATGACTTTTTCATTGCCCTGTTTTAGGCTTACCGTGGCTATTATATTTCGGGGCTTAAACGTGGCGGTTTCGTGGCTTTCTTTCTACAGCCACGATTTTGTAGTGGCAGTTTCTGTGCTATGACTGTTAGATTCTCTACTAGGTGAATGCCTGGCCGGTGGCGAGAGTAATGAGCGTTCACTAGGGGTGATCAGGACATACCCAGTGTGATCCCCAAGACAGGTCATGCTGTGGAATCTTAGTGATAGTCCACTAAAAGAATCACGAGGCTGAATATTAGGTATGGACTGGTTTTGAAAGAAATCGGGTCACTCTAATACTGTTTAAAGGGAGCATATGCAGTTTTAAGTGGGTGTGGGTCCCCGATCAGATGTCAAGTATATGTCCGATCTCTGGATGCTTGGTGGTGTTCAGCGATCGCATGTGAGAGGATGCTGAGGCAAGGGTTATGAAGCCTTATCTGGCCACAATCGCCACAAGGAGGCGTAGGGGTGGTGACCCGGAGGGGAATACTACTGCGGGGAGCTTCAATGATGTTGTTTTAGGGGCGCTACAGGCATTCCCTGATAGGTGGACCCATTCATAAATGAAACTAGAATCCAGGGAAACGGTCCAGTTATCCCAAAAAACAAAAAAAATCCCCCTATTGTATGGGCTCCTGCCGAGATGGCCGAGCTAAAGAGGCAACTTGCGGATTGTTGATAAGAACGACCACGTACCGTGGGGGTCAGAGTTCCGCAGTGAAGACCAAGTCTGAATCAGACTAGGTGAGTTCAGGACATCAAGTCTACGTGGAAGGACGAGTATTGCAGTAC
>CAJHQQ010002385.1:0-65902 GCA_905132885.1 Moricandia moricandioides
CAGTGTACGTTACGTTATGAACACACAAAACTTGCGACAGCTGGAGTTCCCAATAGAGAATGAATTTGTACAAGCCCAGTAACGGTTGTCTTGTAAAGGCCAATTACGTTGATTTCAGGCCCAATGAGGGTAGATATTTTTGTTGAGAAAATCAAAGGGGGCAGACGTAGACGCGAGTCGACCGCGAGGTGCGATGCCTCAGGCGTACTTCATCACGCAACTCTCACGAGCTTCTCTGTCCTTTTATACGACTTTCCTTTTTTCCTTAATTTTATAAAATTTGTGGAACTAAATCTACTTTTCGAATGTGAAGTAGTTTCGTGTCGTCTTGAGACCGATCTCTCTCTCTCTGTTCTCTGTGTTTGGTCGGTTCCTCTTACCGGTAAGATTTTTCAACTGTGTAATGATTGATCATGATTGAAATTATTTGCTAAACTGGGAAACTTTCTGAACATTTCAATTGATTTCATGTAGTGGGTTTGTGTTGAATGGCGCTTTGTGGTGTTTCATCGACTCCATCGACTCCAAGTCTGCAACTTTTGCAATCAGCTAGAACCTCGAGCATTGGTCTGAAACGAAACCGTAGTCTATGTCATCCCACAAGCTCTTCGTTTCGTGCTAAACCTGTGAGACTCCGTTGCTCATCGTCTAATGTGGAGATGGAGGAGGATGTTCGGAATGGTAGTTCCTCTGTTTCTGTAGAGGATGAATCAGCACATGTGATGCAATTCAAGTGGAACGATTTCAAGATTCTTGATCGTGTTAGCATTGGTCATGGTGGTCGGGTATATCGTGTTTATATATTTTACTTTTGTTGGGTTCTGGAACTACCCTCATTTTGCTAATTGAGTTTACTTTCTTACAGGCCGATGAGCTTGTGTTTGAAGCTGTAGTTCAAGTTCCAGATAGGTCAGTTTCTACTTCATTGTATTTACAAAGTTTCAAGATAAAAAAAAAAAAAACTTTTAGGAGCTTCATCTGTGTGTGGTGGTGCTTCATATTTCACAGCCCTTTGTTTAACCAAGGAGTTGTCCTTCGGAAATTGAATACAACTCATGCTCAAAGAAGGGGAAGAAGAGCCATTGAAGTTCGTGTTTCCTTTTAAATCAAACCACTTAGTCTGTTATGTTAGCTTCTTGTACCTCTCCTAAGTCTCTTTGTTCTGTTACTTTCAGGTATTGAAAAAGCTAGTTCGTCGTAGACTTCTGTACCATTCTTACTCAATGCAAGTTCACGGTTACATCTCTAATAGCTTGAGCGATGATCCCTACTCATTCACCCTTGTACACGGGGTAGGTGCTTCCATATATTTGCTTCATAGGTTTCCACCGTTTATTAATCTCTATCTCTTCTTGCAGTGTCATGGGAGTTTTTCGATTAGGCACTGGCTTCAACAATCTGATTGGCTTCCAACGTTAGAAGCTACTCTTGCGCTAGATGAAGAATCCTTTAGAAGAGTGGGGGATGATACAACTGGAGGACCTGCAGTTTCAAGGCAGTTAAGACTAATCCGTATATTAATGAGGGATCTTTTAATAGGAGTATGTATTGTGTCCTTCATAACAAGCATAATAGTTCTTTCTTTTCATCATGATTTGGTTAACATGTGTTGTTTATCTTGAAGGTCAATTACTTGCATAGCCATGGACTTGCTCACACAGAACTGAGATTGGAAAATGTACATATTAGCCCTGTGGATAGACATATCAAAGTTAGTATATACTTTTAACTTGTTGCTTAGCTATGTACGTTTCAGTTCTATCATTTAATTTCAGAGTTTTCTTACAACAACAGGTAGGGATTCTCGGCAATGCTGCTGACTTTTATGGGGATGGTCCGAGTAGTAGCAACGCTTACAGTACCATGGACAGACGACAGATGATGATAGCATTTGACATGAGGTAATTTTTTAGATGAGATGCTAATAATCATTTCTGTTTTGTTTACATTACTCAGACTAATTGTATATTTACTTTTCATGGTCAAAGATGTGTTGGCTTCATGATGGCAAAAATGGTACTCCAAGAACTGATGGATCCATTAATCTTTGCGAAACTAAAGTCTTTCCTGGCAAAGGTATCATTGTAATAATCCATAGATGAGTTAATGTTTATAAAAAAATTCGTTTAAACATTCTTCTAAATGTATTTCTAGGGGAATGATCCTTCTTCTCTACGGGAATTCTTTGTGACGACGCTCAACACAAACTCAGAATCTGGAAATACTGGAGTTCAAGTAAGTAGTCAGTCAAGTTTTATCTTGTGCCTCTCAACATAAGTGCAGTTATCTTAACTCTGCTGTGAGATTAAAGAGTTGTTTATCACCACCCTCTTGTTTGCTTTCAGATACTTGATAGAAACTGGGGAGCAGGTTGGCACCTTTTATCTTCATTGATTGCTACCAGACCTTCTAAAAGAATAAGGTAACATTCTAAACATTAACATTACCCATCCATGGAGGCCATAAATGCGGTTAAGAAATTTTAAGCTACATTTACAAAATCTGTTCGGGTTTGGTGCAGTTGCTTGGATGCTCTTAAGCACCCCTTTCTATGTGGACCAAGATGGCGTGTTGCGCCATCAATGGATATTATCAGATGGGGTCTTGGATCAACCGCTGTAAGGATATCAGAAGAATACATTTACCGCATGCCTCAGGTATATATAAGATGTTTCTAAAGTTTGAACCTTTACTCACTCTTAAAAACCAAAATGTAATAACAAAAAATCTTATGCAGCGCCAAAGACTTGCCCACTTCATTGAACTAATGGAGATGCTAAATCCATGTCCAAAACCAAATGTACGAGTTTAAAAAAAAATCTCATGCTTTTTAACTTTTTATTTATAGTGCTTTAATTAGTGAAAGATGGTTTGAATCTCTTGGTACAACACAGTGTTGGTTGGAGCTATTACCGGGAAGATGGCGTCTGTTATACTCAACCGGAAAGCACATTGGTCTAACTCTGCGTCAGCCCGCTACACGTGCACTAATAGGCAATGTCCATTTAACAATAAGCCGAGCTTCAGAAGATGTCAACAACACTTCACTATCATTTACCTCTGATGTAGGCTTCACGGCCATAACCAGCAAAGACTGGCCACACAACAAAACCGGAGCCAAAGGCAAATTACAAACGCTCTCTCGGTTCAGACTAGTAGCTGGAAAAAGACTTTACCTCAAAGAAGAGAAGAAGAACATTGGTAAGTTCTCTATGGGAGAACCAAATGCTGAGGAAGGCTTAGTCGAGAAACTAGGAACCAAGAAATGGAAAAAAGTGGTGCCCTTCAAGGAGTTTCCCTCGAGTCTTCCTGTAGCCAAACTCGTCTCTGGAGAGATGGAAGTAACCATGAACATGGCTGATCGTATAGAGTCGCCTGGGAACGTGATTGGGGAAGTTAGAAAGCAGATTCCGCAGGAGATGTTTGATTTGTCCAAGCTTGTGTGTGGTACGTATATAGACAGTAGGTTGCTTGTACTTAGGTGTGTGAATGGTTCGGCATTGTTGTTTACAAGGTCTAGCTTGGACCATAAGTCTATGTAGCCACTTGTCTCGGTTCTTAATGTGTATAAGACTGAGCATTCTTTTTGTGGATAAAACCTTTGTAATCTCTCTGTATGTTGTACATGATGAGACTTGCATTGTAAATTCATAAGACTTGCATTCTATATCCGAGCGAAGTGGTGAAAATGGTAAAGAGAAAAGGTGGTTCGTATATGTTTCTTTTGTGGCTGCTGCTGCTGCATCGGACAACGATTTGCAGCTTCAGCTTTACGGGTTGTGTATAAGATTGCTAGTGAAGGACCTTGTATTGTCCTTCAGCTCTGTTCATTCTTGTATTGTTTCTTCATGATCCAGGGAGATTGATGCAGTCAGTCCACGCCTTTGCCTAGATAAGGAGAAGTCGAGAATCTAATGAAATGTATAGAATGCAAGAGGTTAGTTTAGTCTCACAAATGTTTTTCATTTCGTTTTTGCTTTGAAATTTAACGTATCTCCTCTTCTTTGGAAAACTTCAGATAGTGAACATCGCTTCATTGGGCCGGTGTTAATGCTAAGTAAATCAAAACACAAGATTTTGTGTGTTCTTTAGTTGCACAAGCATTTAAATCATTTTTGAATCACAGTGGTCTTGGATACGAGAGAAGTTGGATTCTAATTAGACTAGGTGGACGTTCGTATATCCGTTCGGGTTCAGATCAAGTATTTCAAATTTTTGGGTATTTTGGTATAGGAGTTTAATATTTGTTCAGGTATTTCTACACTCCAGATGGGGTTTGGGTATTTTTAGTTCGGGTTTGGTTATTTAGGATGAGGTTCGGATATTTAACTTTTGAAAAAAATCAAATTATTTATTGCTTAAATTTCTTGTATTTAAAAATATATTTTTAACTTAACTGATTTTTAATTTTTAATATTTGATAGGATGATTAATAAGTTTTGAGACAAAAAATCCAGAACAAAAGACCACTAACTTAATTGTTTTTTTCTCGAAATTTTTGAATGCAACTTTTCTTAATGCACAAAATAAGAACTTGACATGAATTTCAAGTGAGTAGTAAATCACTTTGTCCAAAACTATATATATATATAATCTGATCTTAAGTTATGTGTAATTTAATATAAATATTTTGAAAAAAAGAAAGAACTAAACTGGAAGTAAATAGTTAATTATACATATATTCGGTTATTTTCGGGTATCTATTCGGGTTTAGATATTATTCGTTCGGGTTAGAATATCCAGTCTTCTCTAATTCAATATCCGTTCGGATATTTGCTATTTTGATTTGTTTTTTTCGGGCCGGATTCAGGTACGTATTCGGATATCGGGTAAAGTATCAACCCTGCTAAAGATCTTGCAATGCTTCTGTTTGAGCGGGAGTCTTTGGCTTCCTCTAGCTATATGAATTGCATACTATACTGTAACCAAGTAGAGATATAAACATAATAACCCAATAAAACTTTTTTTCTGGGTATGACAGCAAACTTAAAAAAGTTCAATATAAATATCTCTCTGGCTTGTGGCCCATCATGTTTTTCCGCTCTGGTAATCATACTGTAAAATAATTACCCCTTATTAAATTATATAAAATGTCCTTATAATGTATTTTGTGTTCACCTGCTTCCGATGACGAAAAAATAAATAATCAGCTTCCTCGCATCTTTCTGTAAAAGATAAATCTAAAACAATCTGGACCGTTGATTAATAAGACGTGCGAGAGTATTTAAGTAGGGTCAGATAAGGACCACGCAATACGCGAAGTATAATATAACCGCCGCATATGAAAGCTATCCAATACTTCCCTTCTCTTACGACCTCTCTTTCTCTCTCTTCCCTTTTCCGCTGGAAACTGTTCTCTCTCTCTCTCTCTCTCTCTCTCCCCCCATACCTTCTTCTAGGGTTTCAGTCTCCGATCGCCGCCGCCGTCGAGATTCTAGGTAATCTTCTTCGCTTACCTGCTTCAGTTAGATCCGTCCTCCGATTCCTTATCGCGTTTTTGTAATTCTTCGATCTATAATCATCGATTCACCCAACCGATTCATCCAGATCTTTAGGATTTGAACTCGTTTCGATTTTATATGTATTGAATCTATTCTAGTGAGCTAGTTTGATTTGGTCTTTCTCCTGAATTTTCAATTTCGGGTTCGTCTTAAATTCGATTGCGTCTTCGGATCTGTGGTTATCACTCTTTTGAATCAACTTCTATTGTCTTTTCATGATCCATGGTGTTATCCCTTACAATTTTAGATCGTATGCTGACTTCTAGTGGGATGAGTTTGTCAGTGTTGTTGGCTTTCACCTGAATCTGTTCTTTGGCATCCAAAGTTGCTACCTTTTCTCTCTCTTTTGTTTTGTGTGTGTGTGTTGAAAATATTTTATGGGTTGCTGTTAGACGTGGTGTGTTTATTGTTTATGAAGTGTTTTTAGTTTAATTAATGCTATTGTACCTATCTCTCATTCCAGGATGTTTCTTTTATCTGTTCTGACGTCTTAGGTTTACAGATAGTTTCTGACGTTTTATTCTTGTTTTGTTTTGTGTTTGGCTAGTGCCGTTGTCGATTAAGATATCGTTTAGGTTGCTGTTTTGTTTTTATTATCTTACTGCTCTCTCATGCGAGGATTTTTTTTGTTTTTGTTTTGGCTAAATCACATCTGTTTAATGTTTGCAGACAAACTTGTGGCAATGGAGGTTACCCAGTTGCTCTTAAATGCTCAGTCGATTGATGGAACTGTTCGTAAGCACGCTGAAGAAAATCTCAAGCTGTTTCAGAGTCAAAACCTCGCTGGGTTTTTGTTGTCACTTGCTGGAGAACTTGCCAATGATGAGAAGCCAGTAGATAGCAGGAAACTTGCCGGTTTAGTCCTTAAAAATGCTCTTGATGCTAAGGAACAACACAGGAAGTATGAGCTTGTCCAGAGATGGCTGTCTCTTGACATGGCAACAAAGACACAGATCAGAGCATTCTTGTTGAAGACACTTTCCTCCCCTGTGCCTGATGTTCGTTCGACTGCATCTCAGGTCATTGCTAAGGTTGCAGGTATTGAGTTGCCACAGAACCAGTGGCCTGAGCTTGTCGGATCTCTTCTATCCAACATTCACCAGTTACCAGCTCATGTCAAGCAAGCCACTTTGGAGACTCTTGGATACCTCTGTGAAGAAGTGTCACCTGATGTTGTAGAACAGGAGCATGTAAACAAGATACTCACAGCTGTTGTTCAAGGTATGAATGCCGCTGAAGGAAATAATGATGTTAGACTTGCAGCAACCCGCGCTTTGTACATGGCTCTGGGTTTCGCCCAAGCAAATTTCAACAATGACATGGAGCGTGATTATATCATGAGAGTCGTGTGTGAAGCAACTCTTTCCCCTGAGGTAAAAATTAGACAGGCTGCTTTTGAGTGTTTGGTATCCATCGCTTCCACATACTATGAGAAGTTGGCGCATTATATGCAAGATATATTCAACATCACGGCCAAGGCTGTAAGAGAAGATGACGAGTCTGTTGCTCTACAAGCGATTGAATTCTGGAGCTCTATTTGTGATGAGGAGATTGACATCTTAGAAGAGTATGGTGGTGAGTTCACTGGAGATTCCGATGTTCCATGTTTCTATTTCACTAAGCAGGCCCTCCCTGCGCTTGTGCCCCTATTGTTGGAAACTCTTCTTAAGCAAGAAGAAGATCAGGATTTGGATGAAGGGGCTTGGAATATTGCAATGGCTGGTGGGACATGCCTTGGTTTGGTTGCTAGGGCAGTTGGAGATGATATTGTACCTCATGTTATGCCGTTCATTGAAGAGAAAATATCAAAGCCTGATTGGAGAGAGCGGGAAGCTGCAACATATGCTTTTGGTTCCATTTTGGAGGGCCCTTCAGCAGATAAGCTGATGACAATTGTTAATGCAGCGTTAACATTTATGCTCAATGCTTTAACAAAGGACCCAAGCAACCATGTGAAAGACACAACCGCATGGACTCTTGGTCGGATATTTGAGTTCCTGCATGGTTCAACAATCGAGACACCCATAATTACTCAGGCAAACTGTCAGCAAATTATCACAGTATTGATCCAGACAATGAAAGATGCACCTAATGTTGCAGAAAAGGCTTGTGGGGCTCTATATTTTCTTGCTCAAGGCTATGAGGATATTGGTCCCAACTCTCCATTAACACCCTTCTTCCAGGAAATTATTCAGTCCCTTCTAGCTGTTGCACACAGAGAGGATGCAACAGAATCACGCCTGCGAACTGCAGCGTACGAGGCATTGAATGAAGTTGTCAGGTGTTCGACTGATGAAACATCAACCATGGTTCTGCAATTAGTACCTGTGATAATGCTAGAGCTCCACAATACATTGGAAGGGGAGAAGCTTTCATCAGACGAAAGGGAGAAACAAAACGAGCTTCAGGGACTTTTATGTGGATGCTTGCAGGTCATCATACAGAAATTAGGATCTGAACCAACCAAGTATGTTTTCATGCAGCATGCAGATCAAATGATGGGACTTTTCTTGAGGGTTTTTGGTTGTAGAAGTGCAACTGCACACGAAGAAGCCATGCTTGCCATTGGCGCTCTTGCTTATGCAGCAGGTCCTGATTTTGCCAAGTACATGCCTGAGTTTTACAAGTACTTGGAAATGGGTCTTCAAAACTTTGAAGAATACCAAGTGTGCGCTGTTACTGTGGGCGTTATTGGGGATATCTGCAGAGCATTGGAGGACAAGATTTTACCTTACTGCGATGGGATTATGACGCAGCTTCTGAAGGATTTGTCGAGCAACCAGTTGCACCGATCAGTAAAGCCGCCGATTTTCTCATGTTTTGGAGACATAGCACTGGCTATTGGGGAAAACTTCGAGAAGTACATCAACTATTCAATGCCCATGCTTCAGAGCGCAGCAGAACTATCAGCTCACGCGTCTGGAGCTGATGATGAAATGACAGAGTACACAAACTCATTGAGAAATGGAATACTCGAAGCTTATTCAGGCATATTCCAAGGGTTCAAGAACTCTCCGAAAACGCAGCTCCTAATTCCTTACGCACCCCATATCCTCCAGTTTCTAGACAGCATTTACATGGAGAAAGACATGTAAGTTTTCTTTGTTCTTTCAAACCCAACCGGAATTATAGATTAGTTATTTTAAAATATAAAAAGTTGTCTAATTTTGTGGATAAAATGCTGTGTGTGACAGGGACGAGGTGGTGATGAAGACAGCGATTGGGGTGTTAGGGGATTTAGCGGATACACTAGGGAGTCATGTGGGTGGTTTGATACAACAGTCAGTGTCGAGCAAAGAGTTCTTAAACGAGTGTTTGTCATCTGATGATCACACAATCAAAGAAGCAGCTGAATGGGCAAAGCATGCCATCACCCGTGCCATTTCTGTTTGAAGAGCTCTTTTCTTTGTGCCATTCGTTTTGTTTTTAAATTACAGTAAAGTCTGCATGCATCTCTGGGTGGGGTTTGAGTCTGGGAAGGGTAGAGCTGCAAACAGCCGAGAGTCACATCATCATCATCAGTTTCATTTTGCATCATCAGCATTACTGGGGGGTCAGTCTGGGAAGCGTTGTCATGGATGGGGGGTAGATAATGAAACTGGAAAGAGACGCCGGTGAGACTTTGGCCGGAGGTGAGTAGGAGGAGTCGTTTTCAGGTGGTTTTGGGGGACAAAAAGGTTCATCGAACTATCATAATACTCTACTACATTTGTTTTCTTGTCATATGTTTCTTTTTCTTCAACCCCCCTTGAGGGGAAGGTCTCTGGTTTTTATCAAGTGAGAGGGGGGCATTATCAGATGACACTATCCCTTGAATTTTTTCTTTTTTTTTTCCTTGTTTAGTTGCATTCTTTGCATCATCGTTTTGGTCACTTGTCTTTTGGGTGGGGGGTTTTGTATGTTTGGTTATAAAAGCATATTCACATTTTTATTTTTTATATGAAAAAAGTTGTCAGGTCTATTTCCTTTTTGATGCAGTTTCAGGGGTTTACAATTAAACACAGTTAGTGCTGTTAGCTTTAAAGCTTCTGTGTACAGGTACATTATTATATGGTGACATTGTCTTCAGGGTCACAAGAGGTCTCTATTTAATTACAAAGGAATTGTTATCAAGTCATTCAAATTCCTTCATATTTTTGTTGGCTAGAACTACAAGGGAAAGGTCACATGTAAACAGTGAACGTCCTCTGCCTTACTCTTTGTCCAAAGACCCAAGTTAAGACAAAGAATGTCGCAACCTCACTCTCATTTCCAGCGTTTAAGTTACTGGTTTTGATTGGTTATTACGTATCTTTGTAAGTAATACCGAGCCTATACATGAGTTAATATTTGAAACGATCTCGACCTTTGAAGTCGTGTGTACTTTATGGGTTAAAGTCTATAGTTGACAGCAAGTTATGTTAATAGGACTGTATTAATAGTAGAATCTTCCAGCGAGTTTGTCTCCCACTTTCACGTTGTCCTAAACATTTCCTGATGATTTTCACTTGATATTATAGATAATAACTAATGTCAAAGTCTGTTGCTAACTTTAATTTCGTTGTGACGACATACTCGTCCAGTTTTCGATCAAAGGGACTATACACGATCTTGAAAGTGCAAAGATGACACCACAATAAGTAATACAGAAGGTAAACCAAAAGACAAATTACACAAGCAAACACCAAGCTTTTATTAGAATCCCTTTAAACAATTTTTACAAGACTTGCTTATTCAGCTTTTACACGTCCAGTGTTAACACCCTAACACACGCTACTGAAGGATTCCTAAGCTACTCGCTTATGTCTCTCCTCCGTCAAGTACTTCAGCCACTGCTTCAGTACGACCCAAGAACACCTTCAAGAGCTTCTCTCTCTTTCTATAAGATCAGCCTCCGTGTCTCTGGCTCTCTACAGACGATCCCATAGCTATTTTATATTAGTCTCCATGTTCCCGAAACCCTAGTCTCCAAGGCAACAAGATATGGACATCTTCCATAACAAGAAATGCAACTTTCCTTTTCTTGAAATGCACTTATTCCTCTTTCTTTAAGTCATAAACTTGCTCCTTAAGTTTATTCCTCTTTCCTTTTTCTTCAAGATACTCCCTTGCTCTCTAAGTCTACACGACTCCAGCTCAGAATCTTGACTCCACATGGTCTTCACCACTTACCACGACGTCTGTTTCAGCAACTACGTCATCGACTGCTTCAGGGCGGACATCTTACATCAACAATCTCCCCCTTTTAGCTTTGTGTGTCGATCAAGCACAACATTCTTCTGGTTCAACAACCACGTTCCCCACCTGGAAACTTCAATGCTAAATGTGCTTTTCTCCCCCACGAGATGTGCACCACAACATGATTTTCTCCCCCATGAGATAACACCATCTACTTCTGGACATCCATCACCATGCTCTTCTCCCCCATGAGATATGCACTCCTTGGACCAGAACGTCACCATTCTCCCCTGCTTGATTGCATACTAAGCTAAAACAAAGATGCTTAGATGTCAAGCCTTACAGACCCAACCGTATGCTTCTTCATGAGTACTGCATCAGACTCTGACGCACCTGTCGAACTACCTTCCGACCCACTTCTGATGAGGACCTGACTTTCTTCATGCGTCGTCTCCTTGACCATGAGCCCCTCCTCATCCACACTGAGTGCCCTTTGCACTCATTGCTATTGTCTTGGAGAGATTTCACATCACTTCCTGACGCACTTCGATCTCCTTCCCCTTTGTGCTATGGACAACTCCGTGTCCTAACTCCAGACTTGATGCTCTTTGACCTTCCTCAAGGTCACTCCTATCAGAGCTACATCCATCTTCTGATGTTTCTTCCTTGACCTCATCAAGTGAGCCACTCTTGGCTACAAACATCGCATCAACCCTCTTGGGTTTAGTGAACGCCTTGTTCACCTTCTTGGCCATGTTTTTGCTCTTCTCACGAGCAAAACACTCCACCTTCTTGTGTCCAACCTTCCCACAGAACCAACAGCACATCCGATGTTGCTTCTTGCTAGGCCTGGCCCAGTTACTGATGCACCGATCAGTTTCCTTCCTTGTACCAGGTGCACAACCATGCTTCAGAACCTCCTGTCTGACCTTCATGTTGTTGCATTGATGTACCACTTTCGGCTTGTTAATCACAGCCACGCGCTGTAGAACTTCTTGTCGTACTCCTTGTCGCACTTCCCGACGTACTTCCTGACAAGCTTCTTTGGCTCCACTTTTTGATGTGCTCGCATGCACGAAGTGTGATAGCTCCTTCTTCTTAACTTTCCTAAGCTTGCTAACCTCCTGCTCAAGAGACTCATTCTTCTCATTCACAGCCGCAAGTTCTTCACGAAGTTCTTCAAGCAGCTCATTCTGCTTCTGAGCCATATCCTCCAATCTCAGATTCTGATCCTTGACCCTCAACCACTTGTTAAGCATCACATGATACTCCTCATCACATGTACTGATATCTGAATCAGAGGATTTACTAGATCCCTTCGTGCGTGCACCAAATGCAACCATATTCTTCAGCACCTTTCCATCATCCTCAGACTCTGACTCATCAGACGACTGCAATAGAATGCCTTTACCCTTCTTTGCGTTTGGACATTCACGCCGTGTGTGTCCAATACCTCTACACTCAGAGCACTTGAGCTCCTTTCGTTGTGATGTAGGGCAGTCAGCCCTCACATGACCAACTCCTTCACACTCGTAACACTTGAGACCTTTTCTTCTTCTGTTACGACCACCATACTGTTTCACAGCTTGAGGCATCCTCCTATCATAATGACTCATGAACCTGCTGAAATTTCTAACCAGCCATTCCACGGCATCTTCAAACTTGTGAAGTTTATCACCTTCTTCACCAGCCACAAGCGCTATACTCTTTGGCGCACCACTTGCTGTAGAGACTACCGAGCTACTGCCTATCTCCATCTCTTCTGCCTTCAGCATGCCCACTAGTTTGTCAAACTTGAGCTCATCCGTGTTTGTACTAATACTCAGGACTGACTTGTGAGCTCCAAACCTCACTGGAAGACAACGCAATAACTTCTTCACTAGCTTCTTCTCCTTGTACTTCTTACCAAGTACACATGCTTCATGCGCCATAGAACTGAGTTTGGCACTGAAGCTCGCCACAGAATCATTATCAGACCACCTGAGATTCTCAAACTGCGACCTAAGATGATCCAATCGTGTCCTCTTGACACTGTCATCTCCTTCAAACGAATTCAGAAGGATCTCCCATGCCTCTTTAGCCGAAGTACTCCCCTTAATCAGCTGAAACTGCTCTACTTCAACAGCTCCAAAGATTGCCGACAACGCCTTTGCATTAAACTTTGATGCATTGCGTTCTGCCTCAGACCAGTCCTCTTTTGGCTTTAGCTTCTTCCCATCTGCTGTGACTATGGTAGGCTCCTCCCAACCATTCTCCACAGCTGTCCACGCATCTTCATTGATTCCTCGAATCAACTGCTTCATGCGGGCCTTCCAATTACCATATTGGTCCGTATTCAACATGATTGCCTTCTGAACAGAAACAACCGTGTCCATCTTCACCTTTAGGATCACACCAGTAACTTAGGTGACCCGCTCTGATACCAATTGAAAGTGCAAAGATGACACCACAATAAGTAATACAGAAGGTAAACCGAAAGACAAATTACACAAGCAAACATCAAGCTTTTATTAGAATCTCCTTTAAACAATCTTTACAAGACTTGCTTATTCAGCTTTTACACGTCCAGTGTTAACACCCTAACACACGCTACTGAAGGATTCCTAAGCTACTCGCTTATGTCTCTCCTCCGTCAAGTACTTCAGCCACTGCTTCAGTACGACCCAAGAACACCTTCAAGAGCTTCTCTCTCTTTCTATAAGATCAGCCTCCATGTCTCTGGCTCTCTACAGACGACCCCATAGCTATTTTATATTAGTCTCCATGTTCCCGAAACCCTAGTCTCCAAGGCAACATGATATGGACATCTTCCATAACAATAAGTGCAACTTTCCTTTTCTTGAAATGCACTTATTCCTCTTTCTTTAAGTCATAAACTTGCTCCTCAAGTTTATTCCTCTTTCCTTTTTCTTCAAGATACTCCCTTGCTCTCTAAGTCTACACGACTTCAGCTCAGCATCTTGACTCCACATGGTCTTCACCACTTACCACGACGTCTGCTTCAGCAACTACGTCATCGACTGCTTCAGGGCGGACATCTTACATCAACAGATCTTTTTGTAAACTAACTATACACTATCTTCCACTACAGAAATAAACAATAAAACCAAAAAAACATAGAAAATAGCTAAACATCCAAGATGAATAGTAAGAAGCCACTGAGGATAAAATGGAGTTGAAAAACATCCGTGGAGATTAGAAGTGGGGCATTTCTATTGTCAAAAACTATCGTCCAGTGTCCAGCACGGAAATATGGCCTATTTTAACATAAACTTTAGGAGTTATGATTTTTCTTCTTTCCCAGTAGTGCATATTATATAGTGAACCAAAGAAAAATTCATAAATACTCATAAATTTTATACGTTATGTATTTTTCTTTCCAAACATCATTACATATTTTATATTGGACTAAACAAAAGTTCAAAAATTTTACATATTCTCAAAATTGTGTTTATATATATATTGACCGTTAAAGGTGTTAGTCAACTATTAATTTATCAAAACGATGTTTTAAGATAAATTTTATAAAATTAAAATTAATTATTTTGGAAGCTCGAACTCTTACACTGGTTGATAAGAGCATATTAACTGTTAGACTAAGATAACTTTCTTGTATAAATTGTGTGAACATTAACTTATATATATTAAGTTTTAGTTTAATCATATAAATGTTATTTTAGTTTTATCAAAAGAAATCTTTAATTATCTATGTTTTAAATTTAGCTTTAAGAATCTTGTTTTATAAATTTAAAATACTAATTATTAATTGAAATATATATTTATAATATTATTATAATTGAAATATATTTTAAAATTTAGAATTTATTATGTGTATAAAATTAAAAAAAATTAATTTTTTGAAAAAAAACGTTATTAATTTTAAATTATTACTTTATTAGTATTATTAAAAGTTGAAATATATTTTTGAAAATTAATTGTATTTTAATGTAACTTTATATACATAGATAACACAAAATTATAAGTTTTACAATATATTTCATTTCAGTAATGCTATAAAGTAAATATTTAAATTTATAATAATAAATTTAAATTAATAGTACATTTAAATTTATTAAACAATGATTTTTAAAGTTAAATTTCAGCGTTGAAAAGTATTGAATGTCCTTGCATGGTCTCTTGTATTTTTATTGACTTAGAGCATGATTATCCAGGGTTCTTAGGAGGGGTTTTTGCACTGTTCGCGGGCCCCAATGACATGTGGGGTCCATGAACAGTGCAAGAACCGCTTCTAAAAACTACTAAATAAGAACCGGTTTTAGAGAGTTTCTTACACTGTTTGCGGACCCCATTGACACGTGGCGGCCCGCGATTGGTTCGTTTTTTCATTTTTTTTTCTTTTTTTTAATTCAGAAAAAATAAAAAATAAAAAAATTAAGAAACCCAGGTTCTAGGGATAATGATGCCCTTAGTACGTAAGAAGCTATGACAAGTGAAGTGGTGTGTTACCAAGAACCATTAACTCACCATAGATAAAACTTAAGAGGTTGCAAGATAAAGTGATATTTAGGATAAAACTAAAATAACCAAGCAATGGTAGCTCAGCGTGCATCCATGTTGGTCATGAATTCAGTTCTCACTGGGAACTAATTTATCGTTGTCTACGCAGGTGAACTTGCTCGGATGTTGCTCACTGTCCATGGTTGCTGCCGAGAAGGAGGCCTCTCGAGCTGTTCATGAGGAGCTAATCATTAAGTACTGACCACTGGGTACTGCCGCAACTACCGGATTCAGTTCTCGGATTAACTGTGGTTCCAATTTTGTGGCAAGAGTTTGTGCTGAGTTTGGTGTAGCCTATGGTTTTGTTGTTGCTTTGCATGTAGTTATTTTTGGCCTTTTTAGCTTAAATTGAGTTAATATTTAGCTTAATTTCTTGTATTTTCTGCTCCTTGTATCTTTTTTATTTGTCTAAAACTTGAAAACGGTAAAAAAGCTTTAAGAAGTTTACCCAAAAAAAAAACTAATTTATGGCTGCCTAGTTAGTTTGGACATGTACTTCGGTACATGTAATTAATATGGTGAGTCATAATAGACGTTTGGCACACTCTTTATCATTAGTCGGCATATATCAAATTCGGTCATGTTGGTGTGCTACGCTTTAAAACTAATTCACTTGATAGTATATGTATTTTTGTCGAGGTCGACCGAATAGCCCATAGAGTTTACAAAAAAGTTATTAAACTAAAACTATTTGAAATGGTTTCGAATTTGAGATTGTGGACGTGCGTCCTGCAAATCCAACTTTTTTTATAAAGAAAAAAAACAATTCATCCATGTTGAGCGTATGTTTTGTGTTTCTTGTGGCATTTAAGACATTTTAGGTGGGTAAATTACTGTTTAGATCTTAAATATAGTGTAACTAAGAGAAGAACTGTAACTATTACTTAAGTTAAGATAAATACGTAACATTATTGAGAGAAGATCTTAAATTTAAAGTAAGATTTTGGGGATAGTGGTCTCTCACTATAATGGGTCACTCAAAAGATGCACTTATATGATACATCTGTAGGCCACTCGTTATGTCTGTCTCGATCTAAGTTGACTTCTTATAAAGTTGTGAACGTCGAAAATGGAAGGATTAGTTCCACTATTTCTCTTTATTTGTATCTATCTTTTTTTTTTTTTTTTGTCTACTGGGCCACAACGGGCCGGCCCAGTTAGCCCATTAGCCTCACCGTTGGAGGCGGGGGTCGAACCCCTGATGCCTGGGAGTTTGCTGTGGTACACAGACCACTCGACTAGATGCTCCCGGCTATTTGTATCTATCTAATTGTTTATTGTTTGGTACCACGGTTTTTGAAATCTGCCCTGAACATTTTTTACATTCATGATTACTTTCCCAATTTAAACTTTTCTACCTAGCAATTGCCTACCATCTTTTTGTCGAATGTAGTTTATCCTCAGACTATATACATATTATCATTGTAAATTTCACACAAGCTGCTACAAAATGGACAATTAATTTAAATTTCACATATAATATTCGATATACCTTACTGCTATGGTTAAACATGTCCTTATTCAGCTGAAATTGATAGGAGCGTTAAAATAGATTTCGATACAGTTTCAATTCGTTAATCTATTATTTATTTATCATATTAATATTATCATATATATTATGGTCTCGTTTGGTCCAAATTATTTTTAGATTTTAGTTTATTCGATATGAACCAAAAACCAGAGCTATATTTATTTTTTATAAATTTATGAATTATATTTTGTATAATAAAAAAATATAATTACTAAAACAAAAAAATATTATTTCTGTGTTCCCGGTTTTATATAGATTGTTTCCAGTGTTATTTAATAAATATTGATAATAAAAACAAAGAGTTATCAAGAAATTATGATTGCAAATATGAGCAAAATTGTTAATACTAATATTATTATATAAATAAGTAAATTAAAAATAGAAAAAATCAAATAAAGTTTTGTTTAAAACATGTAAAACAAAATTTTTTTGACTTTAACAAAATAATACTAATAAATTAAAGTTCAAATCAGATTTATCAATAAAATATCTTAAACATAAACTAAGAGTTTTGTGCGCACATGAGAGCATAATTTTCTTTAAAAAAATTATTAGTTTATTTCTTATATAATTCAAAAATTATCATAATAAGTTTTTATGTTCTCAAAAAGTCTCAATCAAACATCAAATTAGTTATATATGACAAAATTTTCATCAAAACATATATGTTTAATATTGTGTTAATATTTCAATATTTGAAATATTGTAGAAAATATCTTTATAAAAATGTTTTTGTTTGATTAATATATAAATTATAACTTAAATTTTAAACTTTTCTAATGAAAAATATTATTTTCAGGTAAAAACAAAATCTATAAGACTTATCTTGTTTCTTTAAAATATGTTTTTAATTTTGAAAATTTTATTATATTAATTTATAATCAATTATGTAAATATAACATATAAATATAATATTATTAATATAAAATTCATTTTTAACTATATAATAAATTATATATAAAATCACATATTTAAAAAATTTGTAGAAAATGACTTTATACAAATGTTTTTGTTTGATTAATATATAATTATAAATTTTTTTATTCTTAATTTTTAAAATTTATAATAGAAAATTTTATTTCTAGATAACAACACAATAGATATAAGAATTTTCTTATTTTTAAAAATATGTTTTCACTAGTGAAAGTTTTATTATATTAATTTATAATCAATTATCTAACATCCTAAATATAACTTATAATTATAATATTTTTATTGTACAATTCATTTTAATTGTATATAAAAAATTATTAAGAATATCATTAACTTTTTTAACTATTCTAACTTTTAACGTGAAAAATCAAAAATAAATAAAAACACTTCGTAAATAATTATATAAATATTATTGCTTATATTAAATAGCTTACATCGAGTAATACTTCTTAATATCTTTTATTATATTTTGATTAATCAGATTTTTTTGGTTTAGTCGATCTGATAGATTTTAGCCGAAGTATATCCATACTGCAGTTTCTAAATAATAATATCTAGTCTAACCGTAATTTCTATTTTAGTTTGGTTGAAATCTGCTTGGTTTGGTTATACCGGACTTAACAGTTTCAGTCATAAATTGTTAAAGGGAGCTTGTAAATCAATTATTTGCGTTAATAGTATGTTCAATTTTGAGTATATATTGTACCCACGGTATGAAAATTTCAGTGTCGTTGTGAATCATTAACAGCATGAAACAAAACAATAATTACGTACGAGTTTGGTATGATCCCATCTAACTTTTTCATAATGGACCCAATTATCTTAGCAGCAAAATGCAATTTTCAATTAAATTGTGCGTCGATTAGTAAACTTGACGTATGAGCACACGTGGTATTCGGTATTCCTCGAACCTATAATACATTAGAGCAGGATTAACCGGGGTGTGTTAAAGTGGGATTCTTACCTTTTGTAAGAGACGTATCTTAGCTTTTAATTAAGAAAACTTAAGAACCGTCTCTTAAATAAAAATCATAAGAGTCGTCTATTAGCGGGAAAAATGTAAAAAAAATATATATTAAAAAAACAAATTTTACGTTAAGAATCTCACCTTAAGAGATCCAGGTTAATCATGGTCTTACAGCTCTATGGGAAAAACGTGGTGATCACAAATAGGTTTAAGAGTTAAACCATATAAATCGATAAAATCAAATGAATTTTTTTCTTTGAAAAAATATTGGCTCCGACACAAATCATTTATATTGTCTAGTATAAGGCAGGACTTATATATACGAAGTAACTGATTTTAGTTCATGACAACCAATTACAAAGCGATGTTAAAAAGAAGAAAACCACGTACAAAGCTAAAAGTATGGAAAAGGGAGAAATAATCTTATAAGATAAATCCGGGTAAATCATTTGATTTTTATATAAACAAAACTAAAATAGGAATACATTGACAATATTTAAAATTCATAGAATCGAATGATCAAATTACATTCATTCTTACGAAAAACGTATGTTTGTATCCAAAATTATATTACTATCCGTGTGGTTATATACAATTTTCGCATTTTGGAAAAGATATATTGTTTGCGATTTTTCAAATATATACAAACGTGTTAATGGTATTTCATATGAAAAGAATTTGTGTTGTGCTATTACATTAAACAAAACTACATTAAAAAGAAATTTATTTGAATATTTTCTTTCAATTTTCTTTTTAAAAATGTTTGCTTTCAACATAGAAAATACCATCTATAGTGAAACAAAGTAGTATTACAGGTGAAAGTTATATATATTTTTTTGTCAGCTATCTATTTTTTAGATCAAGTTGTGGTCGGACAAGATGTTTCTCCATAGCGTACTTCTATCTAACTATATCTGATTTATATGGGAGAAAATAAAATATTTGTTCCTAACCTCCTTCGCTAATTGGTCTACCCGACCATTCTCGCTTCGAGGAATATGAACAACAGTCACACTCTCGAATCTATCATGTAGACCCGAAAGATATCAATCTCCAAAGCAAAATCCGGCCAATCCATCGGGTTTGTAGTTATGTCCACTAGGTTTGGGCAATCAGTTTCAAAGTAGATCGATGGGATTCTCATGCCTCTCATACATGAGACCACCCAAAGTAATCATTCCATCTCAGCAAGAATAGCCAGGAAGCTTCTGTTGCATGCACATTGTCCGGAAGATTCAATACTCATGTGATCCTTAAGACTCCACTCTAGGCCACTAACTCTACAATTGAAGATCCATGAAGCATCAATTTGGCAGGTTGGGTTTCGGGGTATCGAAGAGAGTACTGTCTCATTAGCTGAAGTATGAGGGTTATCATGATTCTCGTCAACTTCTTCCTCTTTTTGATTAGCCTTTCTCCAAATTTATGCCTCAAGGGAAGCTAGTTGGAGAGTGTTGATCGGCGAAATGACTTTCCCATTAAAGAGTTTATCATTCCTCGCATTTCAGATGTACCACCAGATCCATGGAAAGATATCGAATTATGGCTCGAATGGAGCCACATCTTTTCTTTTTCAAAACAAAAAGTTTATGTTTTGGTATATAGAAGTACTCGAGAAGTAAACCGGAAGAGACGAATAGTCCGATTAAGCTCAAACCTGCAAGGCTAGGGGCCATTCAAAAAGAAGATGGTTAATCGACTTTACTGGGTCACCACTTCTAGGAAAACTTATATCAGTACCCATGTGTCTAGAGTTGAGCCTATCTTCCGTCACCACACAGCCAGAGAGGACCTGCCACATAAAATGTTTTATCTTGCTCGGAGATTTTATCTTCCACGCATGGCTTTGTAAGCCTGTGATGCTTGGTTCCAAAACATTGTCTTGTGTGAGTTGCAACTTGGTCGATCTAAGTAGGTCGTATCCAGTCTTTTACTGAATATACTCTTGACTTTGTGTAATCCCAAACATATCCATCCAAAGCTAGCGAGCAAGAGAGTTTCAATCCTAGTATCAAGGGTATATCTTCAGGATGGAAAAATTCTCGTAAAAGATTGAGGTCACACTCCTTGGTATCATTCCTTATAAAGGAGTGAACAAGAAGTTGAGACAACTATAAATAATATGGTCGGCGGGTCTAGGTGGTCGAGCAGCAGAGTCTGGGACCCAAGGTTCACTGCAAACCCTCGTATCTCGACCGGATCCAGTGGTCTTCCGTAAGCCCGACTTGAGTAGGGGTTATGCTGCCATGATACTACACCATCCAAATGATGGTGAGTACATCGGTCGATCCTCTAAGGGGAAGCCATGATTATAATATATTACTTTCAGAACACGTGCCAATAGAGATGACGAAAATTGGATTAGTCTCAACAATTGGATTATTGAAATTATGGAGATCTCGAAAACATAGTCCCCCATATCCTTAGGGGTACAGATCTTGTGTCATACAATCCAATGCAAACCTCTATTTTTTTTGTTTCGAAATCCACCAAAAATTTGAAATCGTGCTCTTTTGTTGTTGGACAGTGCCTTGTAGAAATAGGAAACATGACATAACAAATATCGGAACTGTTTGGGCCACTAATTTTACTTGCTCTTCTTTCTCGTCTTTAGATAAAAGCAGGGATGACCATGTGTTGGCGCGCCCATCGACTCTATCATGTACAAAGGAGAAAACTTTCATCTTTGATCTGCAAATTGTTGAGGAAATCCTAAGTACATTCCCATGCCTCTTTAAGTGAAAATACCAAGAACATTTTTAATATTTTGTTTCAAGGAGTGATCAACTCGGTTCTCAAAACGATAGTGGATTTTACCGCGTTTAATCTTTGTCCTAATGTTTTCCCATAGATATCTAATATGGTCATAATCTCCATGCATTGGCTCATTTCAGCCTTGTAGAAAAAAAAGACTATCATATGCGAATAGCAGATGTGAAATCTTTGGGCTCGCCCTTGCTACACAGAGTCCCACAATTTTCCTTTCAGCTTCCGCTCCATCCAGGAGGGAAATTAGTGCCTCTGTGCACAAGATAAAAAGAAATGGCGATAGAGGATCTCCTTGTTGTAACCCCTTCTTTGGTAAAATTCACCCTCTTAGTTCACCATTAACTAAAACTTGATATGACAGTGAAGTAACACAACACATAATTAGGTCGACTAGTCTCTCGTCAAACCCCATCTTCAACATGAAAACTGCAAAACTGCAAAGAACTCCATTCCACTATATCATAGGTTTTGCAAATGCTTGTTTTAATAGCCATAAATTTTGCCCTACATCTCTTGTTGGTCTATAAGGCGTAAAATTTTTCTTGCGCTAGCAGAATGTTATCAGTGATCAATCATCTTGTTACAAAGACAGATTGCGTCTCCAAAATTAGCCTCAGGATGACTCTCTTGAATCTCTTGCATAACAGTTTAGAGATAATCTTTTAACTCACATTACAAAGACTAATATCTTACATAAAAGTTATATCCTTAAGAGCTAAAGTTTAACAAAAAATACTATTTTCATAAAATTCAAACTGAATTATTTATCGGATCACCAAATTTATCAGTTCAAATAATAGGTTAAGATCAAATTATATTCATTCCTTATAAAAACTTATGGAAATAACAGGTTAAGATTAAATGCATTGTTTTTAAATTTGATCCAGATACTAAATCCAGCTATTTTTCCGGTAACCATATTACTTATTCGGGCGAACCATAATGTAACATCCTGAGTTGTGATATGTGGAAAGGCTTAAAAGAATTGATTTGGCTACCTATGTCACCAAAGTTGACTTAACTTTTCCGTCACACATCCGTTTAGAACTCCAGGGTTAAGCGTGCTTATGTTGGAGTAGTGAAAGGATGGGTGACCTATCGGGAAGTGATTCGCGATACCGTGTGAGTGAGGTCAAAACACGGGGAAAGGTCGGGTGGTGATTGCAGGGACAGTAAACAATGATTTTGAACCTTGAAAAGAAATAACGCACCGACCGTCGGATGGGATGGGGCCCACGGGCCGAGAGAGCGGGCGTGGGTGGCCCATTAGCTGTGGGCGGGTCGGGGCGTTACAAGTGGTATCAGAGTTGGTTAGTCATCTCGGTTTTGACCCGAGATGCATCTTGAGACCTGTCAGGAGCGCAACGAGGGCGTTGCGTTCTTTGAGAATGGGTGAATTGTAACATCCCGAGTTGTGATATGTGGAAAAGCTTAAGAGAATTGATTTGGCTACCTATATCACCAACGTTGACTTACCTTTTCCGTCACACATCCATTTAGAACTCCAGGGTTAAGCTTTCTTATGCTGGAGTAGTGAAAGGATGGGTGACCTATCGGGAAGTGATTCGCGATACCGTGTGAGTGAGGTCAAAACACGGGGCAATGTCGGGTGGTGATTGCAGGGACAGTAAACAATGATTTCGAGCCTTGAAAAGAAATAACGCACCGACCGTCGGATGGGATGGGGCCCACGGGCCGAGAGCGGGAGTGGGTGGCCCATTAGCCGTGGGCGGGTCGGGGCGTTACACATAAGTTAAGGGTTTATTTAATTTTATTATATAATTATATATATATATATATATAATTATATTTTATGTTTATGTATCATCTTTTTGCAAACGTCAATTGTACTGGACATATACGAGATTATTTAGTAGTTGATGCTCAAATATGTATTCTCTCAAATATTGATAAAATGACTACAACCAGATAAAAAAAGAGTTAAATTTAGAATTCATGTAGCTAACTTTCAGTATTGGAGATATAAAATGACACTGTTGTTGGTAGCCATGGGCTCTAATCATCTGAGCTACAAGCTCCATCCCATTTCCATTGGATCTATTCTCAAGGTTACTTTCACCATTTATATTAACATTCACAAAATATTCTAAAATAGCAATTTAAGTCAAACAAGATATCAGGTCATCCATTAGTTCAATTAATATCCAAAACTCACGGTTTAGCGAGTGTTTGCAGGTTTTATTGGATGTTTTAATAATAGAATTTTATAAACTCAAACCGAATTATATATCGGTTCATTGGGGTTACCGGTTCAACCATATGTCCGGATCGGGTTTAAAAACATTGGGTCCTAGTATATATGTATATATAAATAGTCAAGAGAACTCCCACTTGAAGTTTATGAGTTAGGTCGCCTTTCTTGCATCAATCAAACCCCTTTTACCACATAAAAACCTTATCGGATGGCTTAGGCACAATTACAAGTTACATCCAAATATTTGATGGCTCACACTTCACCTAGCTCATGAATATTTATATAATTCTTTGAAACTACATGAATATTTATATTCACAATTAGTAAATCGTTTGCTGTCTAAATTAACTTGGTTAAGAGTATATGCATTGTGTTTCAGTATAGTCATAGATCGAGTAGTTGGCCAAATAATTAATGTTTCTACGACAGGTTTGAAAATATAAACCTTAAAATGTTTATTTTCAGATTATTCTGGATTTTTTTATTTTGAAGTTTTAGTGTGTATGAGTCATCCGCCATTTATCAAATTTGCGACGAGTAATAGATTTGATTGGGTAGCTTCATTTGTTTTAGATGATACCATATATACAACGCAAGTTTTAAAATGTTAAGAAATTCTAATAAACATGATGATGTTGTAGACATGAAAACAAAAAAAAAATATTGAAAACAAATTAGCCATGTTGGTTTTATAATAACTTGTATACCTTAAAATTATATATGAGACCGTCTAGTTCGCATAATCATAAGATATAGTTTAAATAAAATCTATAAGTTGAACAATGTCATGCAAAACAAAGTGTGGTTACTGGTTAAATATACATTTTGTCCACAAGCCTTCAAGTGTCCTTCTGGGAGGCGTGACACGATCAACAGCTGAGTTGACTTTCTTCAGTTTTTTTATTTCTAGGGTTTGTGGGTTCATTGCATTATCCCAATATCATCTGATTTTACCTCATTATTCTGTTCTTTTTTCTTGCTACTATCATCACAGTTTTGATGTTAGTCTGGCCACTGTTTTCTACCTTCTTTATTGTTTTGCAATAAACAATGTCGATACGTACGTGATATATTTTTTTTTTTTTTTAAAAGTTATGTTGATAGGGGCTGTTCATGTTTTCATTATGATAAACAGAAACAAGCATCTTAGTCATGGTCATCATCATCACCCTCGCGACCAAACTCTATATGGACCAAAACAGTTTCCACCACATAAACTTGACCGTTTATAAATTGGAAGCAAGCCTTCTCCCATCTTCTCATATCATAACCCATTTCTCCTCATTTCCCATTAATTATTTACCTCATCCCCTAAAAACGAACAAAGAGCAATTAACTATCATTTATAGAATACTCATCAAAAACCATAGAATATGCCTTTCAGGATCAAAACCCTACCTCTCATCTTCCTCATACTCCTCGGTGTTTGCTCTTCATCACTAGGTAAATACATTCATATATATATATATATCATATCTTTTCAGGTTTTACTTTCTACTAATTAAGGGTGTTACGTTCTACTAATTAAGGGATATATATATATCGACAAGTATACCTTAGTAGCATTCATTTCTATCTTATTGGTGGAACCACACTATATACTATTTCCATCATTTTTTTCCAAAACTAAAACGTATCACTAACTTTGCTTGAGTTGCAATGAATCAGTATCTTCTAATTATATAGATTACTTCGAAGAATGTATAATCCGCTGATACAATGTTTCCTTTTAGCTATAGTGGAAGGCTCTATCCAGCTTGGAGGCCCAAAGATGCATGAGAGTTTCATGCTTTACAAGGTAGTGTATTTTTATATATGTTTATCCGCGGAAATATTTATTAGGAACTTTTTTTATTGTATCGAAATATATTTATGTTAACATGATTTTGTAATTAATTATAAAGAGTGAGGAGACGGAAGTGAACAAGATCATGAGCCACAGGAAGTTGATGTTCCACTCGACTGCGGACTACGACGACGCAGGACCCAACCCTAAGCACGACCCAAGAAGGAGGCCCGGAGGAAAGCCTTGATTAATCATTTAAGACACGATTATCTCTCTCTCTATATATATATATGTATAAGCACATGCACTGGTATCTATATATAAGTGAATGTATGTAATCCTCTAGTTCCGACATTTTGCATGAGGATGAGATCAGTGTACAATACCCTTCGGAAACGTGTTCGTGAAAGGAGATTAGTATACTAAATTATTAATTAATTATTATTACCTTGTTTTATTGACATTTTATGTAGTCCTTAACTCTCTGTGTACTTCGTTATATCGGATATTAAATAAAGAGCGTTATGGCTGTTTTAGTGTTTTTATCTGAGAAAGATAACTCGCGGATCTTATTTGTTTTTTTAAGAAGATTAAAGTTGAACAATATTTTGACCCAAAAAAAAGGTTGAACAATATTTAGTTCCATGACAAGACCAGTAGAACCTAAAATTCACTTATTTTTAATGTTTTAAAAGTTTTGTCAACGCCAATTGAGTGTCCGACCAACTTTATAAGGCCTAGATCAATTAATACTTTTTTTTCTGGTTTTCTATAAAAATGTAATTAATTAATAAATTATTTAATGTATTAGTCCATTCGCTTACTCAAATATCCCCAAACAGCCCAGCATTAAGAGTGGGCAGACACAGCACCGGTCATGGGCAATGCCAAAAGAAACATTTGTCCATGACCCCTAATTTTTTTTTTAAATTACATTGATATATGTTCTAAATTTGTAAAAAAAACCTAAATTTTTCTACATTTTTTGTTTATAAACACCTTTACTAGATCGCCTATAGCCCTCAAAATCTTAGGACTGGCCTTGGATGGACCCTATCTTCAGTTGCTAAACACATGCTCCATGAACAGAGTAAAAAGTTGGGTTGGAAAGGCGTCGCAGGAACCCAACTTCTCCCCAAAAAGAAGAACCCCTTTTGACTGAGAGAATAGCTTGTTGAGAAGTGTGAAACTGGTGTTAAAATGGCTGACTCAGAGGTTGATTCATCAGATCTTGTGGGTTTGACATGTTATCATCTGTCACCCAACCTACTTAAACAATCTAAAGGAAGACTCAAGCTTCTTCAGCAACTGGAGGAACCCGGCCCATATCCCGGTTTTTTAATATATTATAGACATTATTGAGCCTAAATCAATCAAATCTGTATATTATAATTTATAAAAGAGACGTAATCCAAAACTTCCATACTAATTTTTATTTATCATTTTAAACCTCAAATAAAAAATTATAATAGCTCAATTTTAAATAAAAGCTATAAGTTTGCTTTCTACGCATTGACACATACATATATACAATTATACACACACTTTTCTGTTCAAATATGTATATACACTAAAAAGATGTTATTAGTATGTACTGTGCTCTATGTGACAAAATATTTACTATAACAACACTAAAATGCAGAATAAGATAAAATAAAAAACAAATTAAAAGAAAAAGTTGCGCATCCAGGGAATCGAACCCTGGTCAGTACCGTGGGAGGGCACTATGATACCACTACACCAGATGCGCCTTCTGTTCGATGTCTTCCTATCTATCAATTGTAAATGGGTACCATGTATGGAAAACACAAATACGTGAGATAAAACTAAACATATTAACAAATATAATTGTAAAAAAATAACGAATAACAGAGAAAAACCCTTTTGTATAGAGTTACAAACTTCACAAGAATTGAAGATTATACAAACCTCATAACTCACTCCTGAATGAGTCCTAATATCCTTCAACACTTAAGGTACTTAGTTGATACATTCTCAGTGTAAAATCTCTCAGTTCTTACAGCAAGACAAAAGACCCTTTGTCTCTGTCAACTCCCTTATCTGCAACCCAAAACGAGTCTTCCTTCTTCGTTTATGGTCTCGTTCCTACATATTTTCTGAAGGTCTATGTAACCAATGATTGTGTCCTCAAAGACCACATCCTCAAGGTTTGCCTCCTCGAACGTCGAACCTGACAACACCGTGTTCCTGAACACAGCTCCTTTTAGATCCGACTTGCCAAAATTCACCCGGTCGATCACAGCATTCGAGAAATTCACACCTGCCAACATCAAAGCATTAATACCATTCTTGATGAGTTCAATGAGACTGTGGCAGTTGGGACGAAACCAATATTACATGATGTGGTTTCGGGTCTGGGAGATTAGGGCTTCGGTCTGAATCTCATAGTAATTCAAAAAAAATAAAAAAAAATGAGACTGTTGTTTGTTAGTATTACCCTTGAAGCTTGCTCCAACGGCGTAGGCTTTTGACATAACGACTTCAGACATGTCTGCACCATCAAACTTGGCACCAGACATCAAGGCTGCAGAGAGAGTCTTGCCTTTGAGATTAGATTGATCGTTTGTGTAGTCACAGAACCTAAGATCTAGTGGCTTGTCATAGACTCCGTTTGCTTGACCTATCGTGTTACCAACAAAAGCTTGTTCACACCGAGTTGGATCTGTCGAAAGAGGAGGAAGTCTCTGAAAAAAAACAAAACCATGATTCAGTTCTTGAAACATTAAAGCATTTAGTAAAGCTTAGAGGTTGTTGAGAAACATAATGACGCAGACCTGGTTAGCAGCAATGACAGGAGAAGCTATTGTAAGAGTGAAAGCAGAAAGAGCGGCGCAAGCGATGCAGCTAAGCTCCTTAACAGGAAACAAACTCTTCTTGTTTCCTTGACCACCGTCTCCGTTTTCTCTAGCTGAACAGCCACACATTCAAGAGTCTCTTATACGAATATTCCATATTCTAATAAAATAAACTATCAGAATCAAATCATCAAAACATATTTACCGGAGCAGTGTACAATTGATCGCGGCTCCGTGGAACGGCGGAATCCACCGGAAAAATAAGGAGTGGAGATGTGATTCCTTGAGAACTGGACCGGAAGAGAAGCCATTGAATGTTTTTTTTTTTTTTTTTTGTGGTTTGCCTTTCGGACAACCGTTGAGTTATCTTAGCATCACAATTCGTTTTGGATCATGTCTATGACCTGGCATTACAGATCACTTCAGAGACACTTATTAACAATTTACGTCTCGGGCTTTTAATTGGGCCGATTACTAGTTGATCCAGTTAATTATTATTTTTTGTTCGATTTTCCATCTAATGATATCAATAAGCCCATTCTAAAAACAATTGTATTCTTTACCTTTCTTTTTTTCAGGTTCAGCACTACTATATCCCATTGTCCCGTCGATTAATCCAGGCCTAGCAAATTTACAAAAAAAAAAAAATCAGAGATTTACCGGACAATAATAGAAGACTAGTGTTGAATAGTTTTCACAATTCTCTAAAAAACATATATATATATATATAAGATATTCCCTTCGTTTCAAATTATATGATGTTTTTAAAAATTTATATTGTTTTAAAATATAAGGTATTTTGAGATTTTAAAATATTTTTTAAAATTTTGAAGATTAATTTTAATTTTATTAAAAATTATTCAAACAATAAAAATTTGCAGTCTTTTTGATAATTGATTAAATGATTTTAAAAATATATCTTTAAAAATATTTTATAGATAAATGTAAATTTTAATTTTTGTGGAGTAAGTCAAAAAATTTATTAACAAAACGAGGGAGTATTATATTAGTTGCTTACTGTGTTCGAATCTCGATCCATGCATTTTGGGATAATTTTTCATGCTTTTTAAAATCAATGACAAAACGGTAACTAAAGGTTTTCTGCAACTTTTATCATGGTTGTCATCATAGATCTATCACCATTAACCCGTGCGTTTTTTCTTACTGTTTTTACATCAAATATGTACCTTTCACATGCAATATTTGATTTTAAACGTTTAAAACCAAAAAAATTGATTTTCAATATGAATTTGATTTTTAAATGATTATAATGAACTCGCCGCAGTTGGCTTCCACGGAGCGCTCCACCGCTGCGTAATCGCCCTCCATGTTTGTGTTTTTGAACATGGACTAGATATATTTATACATGAATTTTTTTTAAAAAAATACACATGACTAATTTTCATTAGTTAATAAAATACACAAACTATTTTTGTTGCTTATTAAATATATAAACTTTTTAAATTCTTAGATGACGTCAAGTACATTTATCAGCAGTGACGGTAATGTTATTATTTGACTAAACACATGTTTAGATTGTATAAATAAAATTTCTTAAAAATTACACGAACTAATTTTTGTTAGTGTAGTTTATAAGCAAATGAAATTCATCTAAATCAATGTGTAAAATCCGTAAATTTTAAATGTTTGTGTATTTAATGAGAAACAAAAATTATTTCGTGTATTAAATCAAATTTTATTAATAATAAAAAATTAAAGAATTTTTTTAAAATAAATAAATATAAAAATGAAATGCAAAAATAATCAAATGACAATACACTTATCATTTTATACACTAAAAATAAAATTATTTTAAAAAATTCTAATCAATTTGGATGATGTAGAATTTTATTTGATAAAATTTAAATAATTAGTATATTTTTAAATAGAAATGATCAATGTAGCTAATTTAGAAAAAAAATTGATAGGAATCAAATTATTCACACATTATCTAAATCAATATGTTTTATTAAAAATGTGTAAGAGAAAATAAAAATACTAGAAATATTTGAAGGATTGATGGCCGCAAGAAACATAAAAGAATGTCTATAATCCTTGCACATAGAAACTGAAGTTTTTATTTGTGCGATGGAATATATGAGCGATAATTTTAATTGAGTTTTGCGATAAACTGTTCTTAGTTGATAAATAGTTTCAGAACATAAAAATATATTTTCTTTTGCAACTTATATTGAATTATATTGAAGAAATACAAAAGTTGAAAGAGAACACCAATAGTCCTATTTTGTCTATATAGACATTAGAGCTCTGATTTGTCTAACAAAATTTTCATAGAGTCTGTTTATGTTGATAATAAAAAAATATACTAATAAATTAAAATATAAATGTATATAAAAAGAATACATAATTTATTTCCTAAATTTCTACTGCAATTCCAATTAATTTAATTCTACTTAATATTATAATAAAGATTGAACAAACGGTGAAAAAAATTTACATTTCTATTAAATTTTTCCCTATTAACAAACAAACCTATAACTTATATCATGAAGAAGAAAAACTAGTAATTGCTAATAGTATCTTCACTTGAGAGTAAACTAATTTCCAGATAAATTAAAATTTAAAATATTTTTAAACTACTTTTCATTTGCTTATCCTCCGTAGAATGAGGTTAAACCTAGTATAAAATAAAAAAGTAGATTATATATATATATATATATATATTAATATTGCTACAACATACTTTTTTTGCTACTGAATAAATAAATTTATATTTATTACTTTGAAGTAAACTCTTATTTTATTTTACTTTTATTGTTCAATATTGTCACAGCCCATAAAGTTATGTCAGAATAAAATTGAATAATGAACTGTTAAATAATGTATTAAATAGTATGCTTATATACTAATTTTCTTTTAAATTTATTTTTGTAAATTTGCTTTACATTTTTTTTTTGCTGGACATAAAAGTTATTAGTAACTAACGCACCCTAAATTTTCGATACAGTTCTAATTTCTAAAACAATTACGGTATTACTATAATACTGTCAACGAAACTGTAACCATTAAAAGAAAGCACTAGACGTATACTATTTTAGTTATGTAAATTATTAGTACTGAATCGGATCATGTATCAGCATTTGTTAATTTACTAATTGAACACATTAAATCTAAAAATGGTTTTGCTCTATACATAGAATGCAATTTACAAATACAATTCCTGGAGCCTCTCTGAGGTGGAGGGAGCTACCAATCAACTACATAGGCTAATAAACTCACCTACACTACAAGTTAGAATAAAATTACACAAACAAAACCTTTCACTAAAGTTAAAATCTTTTTTTTTTTCATATCAAAGATCTTCCATGGAGGATCTTTTCTCTGGAAGTAACATCAACATCTTTCCCCATCAACCACATCAACATCTTTCTCCTTCAACCACTCCTTTCCATGATCTCTTGCCTCATCTTTGGACCCCACACACGCCTGTCAATATTTGTCAGACAAATCCGTACTCTTTTTAAGACCCATTTCCAACCGCCACTTACTGCCAAGAAAAGAAACATCTGTTCCTTATCATCCCCTGCGTCTACATCAAACTGATGATATCTCTCACTGACCCCTTCTTGATACATTTCTCTACAGCATCTTTTGAGTAGTGAAACATAGCATTTGAGTCTCCTTTTGACTATTGAACAATAGCACAAATCTGAGGATAGATCTGGTTTTGTGTTTTGGACCCCACCATAGCTTTTTCATGACCTGCCACAACCATGTGCTTGTGCCTAACAAGAAAGGAACAATGTCATCTGATTTTGTTTTTCCAAATTTAGGAAAAACCATAACCAGTATTCTTCAAGTTACAGTCACAGGCAAGCCGTAGTTCTGAAATGTTCTGATCCTTCCGTCCCAACCACCTGTTACAATGACCATACCCCATGCCAGAGAGCTAGCTGATCTCTGGTATGATGACTTGAGAAACTTGTAGTGAGATGCAGTCATTGAAGAAAGAGGATTTGCAGGTAAATTTTCCTCTGGCCATGTCGCACTCCCTTTGGGAATTGATCCAGGGACGTAGCCTTCGTTGAGGGATAAGCAAGGGGGTGATGCAAACGGGAGAGCTGTGCTGTCATCTGAGAATCCACACCAGGTTGCTGCTACGGATGCATTGGTGGAGAAACGTTCATAAGATTTAATCTTCTTGGTTTGTGAAGTTGAGTCTGGTTCCTCACCATTGCTCCATATATATACATTGGAGTCCTCACAAGCTGAAACAATATGTTTTCCATCAGACGTGAGAGACGCTGATGTGAGGCTTCTCGTCTTGCAAACACCTGCATATACAAAAAACATACATATATGAGCTTAGTTTAGAATCAACTATGGAAAGTTGAAGGTACATAACATAAGAAGTAACATACCTTTGTATTTTCTGACAACATCATTCCCCTGGAGAATTCTAACTTTGGAATCCGCAGAAACAACCAGGACTTTGCTCGGGTCCTGTGGTAAAAACTGGAAGAAACAAAAATGCATATCGGTTTGTTAACATCTCACAATGCCAAGAGAAGTAAACAAAACACCAAGACCAAAGTGAAACAGAGATTATTACCTGAAAACCAGTAATTCGTTTATTTGAAGACTTCTTTTTGTGATGCAAATGTATCTGAGAGTCCAGTTCTAAGTAGTCTCCAGACATGTTAAAGAATCTGCAACTTCCGGTCAGAGAACCGATGATTCCTCCCTGTCCATCCGGACGGTAGCACACTGCGGATATAATGTCTTTAAGATCAGCCCAATCAACAACGCTGCAACCAGAAATGTTCCAGATTCGAACTTTCCCATCAATTGAACCACTCATGAAGTAGTTCTCATTTACAGGGTTGAACTGAACAGATGTTACTGCAAGAAAAAAGAAAGATAATGTCAGATCAATGTAGAGCAACTGACATAACTAGAGAACCAAAAAGAAGAAGAAGAAGCATACCATAACCATTGTGAGGAAAAACTCCACGACAAACATTGCTACCAACTTTCCATAACCGGACAGTTTTATCCATTGAAGCCGAGAGAAGACACTACACCATGAAGTTAACATAACATATGCCTCAGTTTTAACCTTCATTAAAGCAATGGTTACAAGTTAATAAGGAAATGAAAAATATTTTGAAAGCTTACATTATCCTTTGACCATGAGATGTCCAAGACTTCAGCAGTGTGGCCACGGAACTCATATAAGGGTTTCTCCACTAACCGGAAAAACTTTAGGAGGAAAGACAATGCAGGCCGACTCAGATGTTTTCTTGAAACTTTCTGTCGTCTTGTTTGGTTTCTCCTCATCAGACAAAACCGGTTTCAACTGGGAAAGATCGTTTACCTCAAAGTACATACAAGATGGGTTTATCTCATTAAGGCAATCCCTTCGTAGTCTAGATCTCTTATCCTCAACGACTTTCCACACACGCACAACCCCATCTTCACCAGCGCTTGCAAGATACTTCCCATCGCAGCTAAATTTCATCGCCAAGATGGAACCATTGTGTGCTTTAATGTCTTGACTCTGGTAAAGAGCTGAGAGCTCCTTCTCTTGTTTCTTACAATGCTTGACCTTAACTCTTGAAAGCACATCACCATAGCCAGAAGAAGCTCTGATTCCACCACCGGATTCAACCTTTGTATCCGCGGAACATCCCATAGACAGCAGCCTCGTTAACCATCCTTTCTTGAAACTGGTGAGCCGACAGGTGATATTGCTCTGCTTCTCTGTTTCCTTCACCTGACAACATCTGGAATCAGAACTTGCTGCCATTGAAGAGCTTTCCCTTCTCGTTACATCACATCCACCCACATTTTTATCAACCCTCAGAGACAACTCCTCTGAAACTTCCACCACGCTTGAACCAGAACCAGAGGAAGATACTTGACTAGAAAAACTGCTGAACCCTCCAGATACTTGCTCATCTTCAACACAAATCTCTCGAGCTCCATCAAAACCAGACTCCACATCCAAACTCTTCAGATCTCCTTCGACTCCCATCCACTCCAAGAACCTCCTTCTCCGTTCCACAACACTTCCAGGTGAAACATTCCAAACATCGAAACCAAAAGCACTTGGATTTGACATCTCTTCCTCGTTGGCATCAAAGAAGTGCAAATCTTCCTCTTGAGACAAGTAATCCATTATTCTTCCTCTCTTCAGAGTTTCTTCAAATCAGACAATGAAACCCATCTCAAAGAAGAATGCTTTTTTTTTTTTTAACTTTTTCTCTCAAAAGAGGAATTCCCCCAACTGCCAGTTTTGCTTCCAACCAAGCAACCTACAATGGCTTTTATATATAAAAAAAATTAGAAATAAAAATATAATAAATAAATAAAGAAGTTTACAAAATAAGCAATCACAGAGTTCAAGAAAATGAGTTCTAAGTTAAAGAGTTAAAATAAAACATCAATCTTAATCCAAAACCCATTGAATCTAGTCTCCATCTCTCTCTTAGGCATTTCCACAAACATCTTATGTGGTTCTGATCAAATGTGAAAGCAACAAAACCACCAAAGAAGAGGTTTTATCAGCACATAGAGAAGCTGAATTAGCAAGTAGAAAAGTGAAAGATCTCATTTTTAGATCCTAAGAAACCAAAAGATTTAGTCGGCACTGAAATAGCTTACGTGGGTTTGTTCCTTCTCACTTGGTTTCTTAGACACATCCCAAAGAAGAAGAACCAGTGGTAGAGAAGTCTACACACAAGACCATTCAAATGACCATGTGAAGTCTCTCTTTACGACCAAACCAGAGAGAATTTAGAAAGAAAAAATAGTACAAAGAGATGAGTTTTATTTTAATTTGAAAAAGGGAAAGGGATCAAAGTTTTATTATTTTTTCTAATTGAAAGCTGTGAAGAAAGGGACAATAAGGAGGAAGAAGAAGAAGAAGATGGGATTGTCCGAAGAAGGGCACTAGAGTTTTCGAAAGAGAGGCACACGATTCTTTTCTCTGACCGTTTGCTTTGCCTTATTTAACCTCTCTGTCTTTATTGTAAATTATTTCCTTAATTATTCGGTAATTATATCTAATTAACCCACACGAGCATGTTCTTTTTTGGGAGCATGTTTTTGACATTTATTGTAAATATTTTTTTAGATCTTTTTATGTTACCCGCCCTGTAGTCATTGGTGAGGAGGGTTAACCATTTTGATGTAAATTAGAATGAATCCTTTAGTTAAAAAAAAAGTTAATTTGTTTCTTTCTTACCT
This sequence comes from Moricandia moricandioides, assembly GCA_905132885.1. Taxonomy (NCBI): domain Eukaryota; kingdom Viridiplantae; phylum Streptophyta; class Magnoliopsida; order Brassicales; family Brassicaceae; genus Moricandia; species Moricandia moricandioides. The sequence continues at coordinate 35,406 of CAJHQQ010002385.1, forward strand.
TTTACAATTACTACAAGTTACTATGACCATGTTCGGTTTGCATGTTGTTACGACTCACGACCATGCTCTGCAATCAAATTATGTTTTTTTTAATTCTTTAATAATAGGAATTAGTGATTTGCGATTAATTCTACAACAACAATTACTAAATTCTGATTTTAAGGGGAAACTGAAATTTTACTAAAAATTTGATATTACTTTACAAATTTATCTTTTGACAGGAGTATAATTTTCAAAAATATCTTAAATTTTTTTGATGAAAATACATTTAATTAATTTTTTTTAAATATTTATAAAAAAATATAAATTCAATCTCACCCCTTAACACTAAGTTCTAAACAATAATCATTAAAGTGTAAATCAAAATGTTAATATATCTTTCATAATATGTATTTTTACAAAATAATACTTAACTTATTCTTGATAATTTTTTATCACAATTGTATATTATAAGTAGTAGTCTCGCAGATGCAATTGTTGAAATTAAAGTTGATGAGAATATTATTATTGGATTGGTTAATCCCATCTACTTTAATTTTAACAAAAGAAAGTTGTAATTGCATTTTGTGTTTGATTTTTACACTGCTACTTCGAATATATAGTTCTTAACTAACTTTTCTTTTTCAAATACGGCAACAAAAAAAGATTCTTAAAAGTATTTAATTTTTTGCTTATAGTGAGAAATATTTTAAAATTTGCGATACGTAAGACTAATTTATATTCATATATACACAACAATTTTTTTTAATGAGATAATGATGATATGTATTGTTCTTAAATTATATTCGTATTCATCTGCATTTGATATATTATCATTTCTTTATATGGTTACCACCGGCAAATTCTATCGAGGTTGGGGGAATACATATCATAAAAATAGATTCTTAATTACATCCATCAATCTCGTCTTCTGATTGTTTACTTTCAATCAATAATTATATTCGTTATGCGTAGATTTCTCTTAGTTGAGAAAAAAAAAATTATTTGTGGTACATGCTATGTTGGAGCCCACATATCTGCATGATGACTACGCGGCATGTTCCGCATACGCTTTGCCTTTGCCTTTGATCAGATTCGAGCTATAATCCTTTGATCTTAATTATCTGTCACATTAACAACTTAATTTCCAGTTGTTTGATACCTTAATTATTTGTTGTATAATGAACTATATTTCTTTTTATTTTTATATTTTATCTGCCTCTTACTACTCTGTTATTATTTGGCAGCACACATGGAATATATGTTACTCTTTAATCATAGAAATTTAGACTAAAATAAATGGTACACTTTTTTCTGGTTTCACGTTCCTTTAATTATATAAGGTTGGAGAGATCATGGCTAATGATAGATTATATTAAAATAAAATATGAATCATATGCTTCCATTTTATGTAAACTTAATTTTCTTTTTGACTAAGGGCTTATGTAAACTTAAATTCGAACGGTAAATTAAGGAACTTTGGTCCCGGATTATAATCTTTAAATATAATTTAAACTTACGACTCGGATCAGTTATGTATTTTTTTTGAACTTTATGTTGATTTCTACTATACTTTTTTTCTTTTTTTTTTTTTGTTGGGGGGGGGGGGGGGGGGGGGCGTCAGAATTACTCACTTGCCATAACAATCGACTGATAATTAAAATGTTATAAGTAGTTGTATCTGCCAAAACGGGCAAAAATATACATCATTCAAAATGGTCCATATAGAAATAAGTCCGGCAAGATTTAAACGAGTTGTACTATATATTAACCATAAATATATTTAGTTTCTAAATTAGTTTTTTTCATGAATTAGATATATATTATACCATCAACATAATTTGCTATTGAAGGCCGTCATGGCTGAGCAAGGTATGCCTTCCTGTTGAAGCAAAAGTAAACAAGTAGAAATTAACAATGCAATAATTAATAATATAAGTTAAAAAATATTAATAATGTAGTGAAATACTGCCTTTATAGTTGCAAAGGCAGGTTACCTGGATTCATGCAGGCTTGTATTGTAAAGAGAATATATGTTGTCCCATTTACATATTTTGTAATTATTTATTCCGACTCTTATTTTATTTTGTTACTTATATCGGTTAAACAAAAGATCTTCAAGATTTCTTGATAATAATGATGTTATTATACATGCATCATTTTATTATAATATACACTAAGGACAACTTGGTTTTCTCCTACTATTTTCATCTTCATCCAAGACTAATATATTGAAATTTTCCTGACTAAAATACTTATATGGTATTGATTTTTTTCCGTGTAAGTAATTATTTTACCTTTTACTTTCAATAGTTTTTGTTTTTAGAAAATTATTTTTAGTAAATTTTTATTTGTATTGTGTCTGTTAACGTTTTCAGAAACAATTTTTTTTTAATAATTGTCTAAAAAAATTTTTATTACCAAAATAAAATTATAAATATATATTTACATCATTAATAATTTTTTTTTTCATTTTTCTTATTAAAAACTATTTTTGTGATCAAAACAATTTTAAAATTATCTTACGGTATTTTTCTTTCAGGATCCTAAACATAATTAGGTATATTTGGAGTCTTCTCTTTGAGTTATATATTGTACACTGGCACGTCATGATGAATGCATCAAGGAGGAAGCATACAAATCAGCTTTGGAGCAGACTTAACCGACACTACAAGAAAAAGAGAAATTTCCAACGGCCATATCCGTTAGAAAATGGTCAGAAAATACCACTGAGAGATATTTTACCTGTGTAATAAATAAATTTATTAAGAAATGGTTCATATATACAAAACATGATAAGTTCATAAGTAATTTGACAAGAAAGTTATAACACTTACATAGAATTTAGGCCAATCTACGAATTGATTTTCCTTAAGTTCAGAAAGCTGGTCTTCAGTGTAATAAGGATATGCATCCCTTATTTGGTCCATGTAAATCCTGGTAATTTTTTCATGATTAGTTACAAATTTATATAGAAAATATGATTTAAATTATGATAAACGCAACTACCTTTCATATTTCATCACTTCCTCGCAGTTTGCTAAAATGTACTTATGTAGATGCAATTGCTCCTACTCTGTGAGTCTTCGGCTTTTTCCTCTTCCACATAATCGACCAATTGGCGAAAAAAATGTTAAGAACATCGACAGGATAAACTGCTCTTTGGCCTCCATCATCATGTCTTGAAGGTTTTCGACTTTTAGTCTGCACTTCTGGGGCGAAGTAGTAAGAAGCAAACTGTGATGTTTCCTCATTGATGCTTTGTGCAACAATAGAGCCCTCAACTCGGCTTAAATTTTTCACTTTCTTCTTCAAGTCATACATATAACGCTCAAACACATACATCCACCGATATTGCACAGGACCTCCAAGTTCTGCTTCTCGAGCAAGATGAATTGGAAGATGCTCCATAACATCAAAAAAAGATGGTGGGAAAATCTTCTCTAGATTGCATAGGATTATCGGAATCTTATCTTCCAAGTTTCTGATTCCATTTGATGTCAATGATCTCGAGCACAAATCTCGAAAGAAAGCTCCTATGCCTGTAACAAAATGTAAATTATTTCATATATGAAAAGAATAAAATGTATAAGTACAAAATTTAAAGTAAACTAAACATACCAGCTATTGCTTCGTGTACATTTTGTGGAAGAAGACCAGCAAAGCAAAACGGAAGAAGTCGCTGCATCATAACATGACAATCGTGACTTTTCAAACCAGAAAATTTTCCTTCTCGGCTATCAACACAATTCCTTAGATTAGATGCATATCCATCTGGGAATTTGACGCTATGAATAATCCACTCAAAGAACTCTTGCTTTGAAGCTGCATCCAACCGATAAATAGGCATTGGCATATTTCCTCTCCCATCCATGTGGAGAGAATTACGGGAACAAATATCTGGCAAGTCTAATCTAGACTTCAAGTTATCTTTTGTCTTCCCTTTCACATTGAGAATGGTATTAATGATGTTGTCAAAAAAATTCTTCTCAATGTGCATCACATCTAAATTATGCCTCAGTAGATGATCCTTCCAATACGGCAAATTCCAAAATATACTTTTCTTATGCCAGTTGTGATGTTCCCCATATCCATAAACTTGATCATGCCCATTTCCACCACATTTATCTGTTGCCTCCACACCAAAATCTCTCAGCTGAGTAAGGATACAATTTCCATCTATTTCCGGTGGCGGACCATCAAACACCTTTTTGTTCTTAGTAAACAATGTGGTGCTTCTTCGATATGGATGATCAGCCGGTAGATATCGTCGATGACAATCAAACCAACATGTCTTCCTTCCATTCTTCAGTTGAAATGCGTCTGTGTTATCTTGACAATAGGGACACGCTAATCTTCCATGTGTTGTCCATCCTGATAACATCCCGTAGGCGGGAAAGTCGCTTATGGTCCACATAAGCACTGCACGCATCATAAAATTTTGCCTACAAGATATATCATACACTTCAACTCCATGTTCCCATAACATTTGCAACTCATGAATCAATGGCTGCAAAAATACATCAAGGGATCTTTTAGGATGCTCAGGGCCAGGAACCAGAATAGAGAGAAAGAGAAACTCTCGTTTCATGCACAAAGATGGAGGCAAATTATATGGCGTTATAATAACCGGCCAAAGAGAATATTGTCTCCCATGACTTCCAAATGGGTTGAAACCATCAGTACTTAACCCAAGGTAAACATTTCTTCTTTCAAATGCAAAAGTAGGATACATTGATTGAAAATGTTTCCATGCTTTCGCATCTGATGGATGAGCAATTTCTCCTTCAGTTATGTGTTCACCATGCCATCTCATAGCCTCTGCTGTACGTTCAGATTGGTATAACCTCTTCAGACGATCTGTAATTGGCAAGTACCACATTCTCTTAAACGGGATTTTACTCTTTCTACTTGTTTCCCTAAACCGTGGTTTGCGACAAAATCGACAACTAGTACGATCAACATCCCTTCTCCAGTATAGCATACAGTTGTCGATGCAAACATCTATCATTTGATAGGGCAAACCCAACCCAGAAACCAATTTCTGTATCTCATAATATGTAGCTGGTGAAAGATTATCTTCCGGCAATATTTCTTTCACAAAATCAGCTATCGCATCAACACAGTCTTCACTTAAGTTATAATCCGTTTTAATAGACATCATCCTTGTTGCAGAAGATAGAGGTGAAATGCCATCTCTACAACCATTATATAACGGACGTCTTGCCGCATCTAACATATCATAAAATTTCTGCGCTTCAAAGTTTGGTTCCTCAACTCTATGTCTATCTTCAACCATTTGAACAATACCTATATGTTCATCTAAACCTCTTTCTTGTTCTCCTACTCCATCCAAATTATTTGTTGACTAGTACTACCAAAATTCACCATTAAATCAGTTTCACCATGCGAATACCAAACTTTATAACCCGGCATAAATCCTCTACTATATAAGTGCTTCCATACACCATTGACAGTACCAAATCTACGATTCTGACAAATTGGACATGGACAATACATCTTACCCGTTTGTATTGTTCTCTCCTGGTTTGAAGCAAATGACATGAATTGTTGAAGACCTTGTGCAAATTCTTCTGTAAGAAGACCAGTTGATGGATCTTGATGATTTTGATCCATCCAAGACCTGAAATAATCATTTGATTTGAGGAAGACATGAAATTTTTTAACTTTTGAGTGTTGGAGTATTCTCTGTAAGAAAGACAAAGTTCAGGCTTCGACATATATTAAAAAATTTCTGACGGATTTGACGGATTTCTGACCGCCTTAACAACGGATCTGTAACGGTAAAAATTTTAAAAATCGGTCAGAAATCCGTTGGAAATTTCTGACGAATCAACTACCCGTCAGAAATTTCTGACGGTTACCAACGGCACAAATTCAATCTTAGGGTCGTCGGAAATCCGTTGGAAACTTTTGACGGTTTATCCAACGGATACCATACCCGTCAGAAATCTGTTGGATGTTTCTGACGGTTTATAAATCCGTCAAAAAATTTCCAACGGATTTTTGACGGAACTAATTCACAATTTTTTCCGTTGGGAAAAACCGTCAGAAATTTCTGACCGTTTTCCAACCGATTTTTTCCCGTCAAAAATTTCTGACCAAACGCTCTTACCGTCAGAAATCCGTTAGAAATTTCTGACCAAAAAATTATCGGTCAGAATGTCCGTCAGTAATTCCTTCTTTTCTTGTAGTGCGATCACCATGGCAGATCAAGATAACGGATCATCAAGATTGTTTTAGACGGCTCGAAGATTAACCAAAGCAACCATATCATTAAGATATCACCTTAAGTAATCACCATCTTATATTTTCTTAATTTAAAGATAGACTAGTCTTTAATCAAAAAAAAAAAGATAGACTACTCTGAACCAAATATGCACTTAAACATCAGTTTGAGATTTCTAAGCCTAATTTTTATTGTCTAAATTCGTTGAAATCATTGGTCACGCATATTTCATCATTTCTATTTCCTTATTAAAGATTTCTTATCATCAGTTCTCGTACAATTAGTCTATTTATGTTTTGTGTTCATCTTTGTTATTTGCTTGTTTTGAAAACATGAGTAAGTAGTCTAATTATTTGTGATGTTTGGAGCAAAGTTTTTAATAGCTTTGATAATTTAAGATGTTTGCTTCAAATTTGACTTACAAGCAAGTCAACTTCAAAGTTAATAACTAACGTTACTAACCCTAATTTCTAGTAAATTTTGTTACTAAATATAATTACTACTGTGCATTTCGTCGTGTACTTGAAATTTAAATTTACCAAACTAAGGCGCAATCTATCACATAATTCACTTCCATTGCCACAGTTCAAATATTTTTATTTTTAAAGAGGCGTTATCAATCAAGGAAAAATTTGAGCTTATCTCCTTGTTACTAAACTAAGGAACATGTTGGCCAAGTGACAGCCATCAAATTTTCATCCAACCGTATCTAGAATCACACTCTAAAACTTATCTCCTTGTGAAAACTAAGAGAGTTTCGTGTCCAAGTAAAAAACAATTGTTTGTGTCCAAGTAACAAAAGAATTATTATCAATTTGGCAGTAATGTAATATCTGTAATGTGGCTTGCCAGCAAGGTATGCTATCTTTATCAAGAACAAAAAATAAGAAAAACAAATTGCAAAGAAAAAAACAGATTAAATTATAGATAAAAAGCGCACGACCACCGATCTTATATTATACTTATTATTATACGATTTTCTGTAGTTACAATACTATATCTGCACATCGAGTCAAAAGAATCATTTTCCCAAAGCTACGGTTCATAGAATGGCCACTTCATTGCTTTGGTTGTTGAAACGTTGATATTCTTCCTTCATGTTTTTCAAACCCATCCAGATTCTCCTAACCTTACCAACTTCATTATTACATCATCATAGTTCTGTCTAGACTAAGTTAACTATTTAAATCCATCTTGAGATTCTGATTCTTTCGTCAAAGTAACTAAAATAAATTTAATTACGATCAAGGCTTCTTGCATGCTCTTGCGGATAACACATTTTTTTGGAAACAGAATGGCATTGATTTTACTGCAATCTTCATCTATGTTTATGTCTTGCTAGTAATAATGTAACAGAGATTCACTCTTAGAAAACTATAAGTTTCCTTTTGGTTAACTTATTGTATGTAAGACAAATGATGTATGAACTTTATAATATGAGAAATATAATCATTACATTTAATTATTTAACACTTTACATTTTTATGGGAGCACATTATGAGTAAGGTTTCAATGTTTGATTTTGGAAGTTTTTGATCCAACTGTCAGGGATTTTGGACTTGACATTTAGATATACGAAAAAGTACTTGTGACTCAAGTATAATATCTGATATATTCATGATTTTTACTGGTTATTGATCATAATATAAATCCTATTTAGGGTATATATATATATATATATATATATATGTCTTTGCGGATTTAGATACATCTTCCACGAATTTAGAGATTATGGGGATACTTTGAAGTTTTGAGAGAAGTGAAGCTCAAAAACGTCAAGTTGGCTTCAAACTTTCAACTTAGTTCGATCGACACTCATCTTTACAAAGCAAACCGGTATATTTTTAAACAAGTTTCAAGAATTGTGAAAAGAAAATCCAGAAGTTTCTAATATTTGCAAAAAGACTTCTAAACGTGTTTTATCTTATATTTAGTATTTAAAAACTATTATTTAGGCTACACTTTGGAGATAAACGAAGATTTGAATTTTAGTTTTAATCTCTTTAATTTATTTATACAATTTATTCAGAATATGATTAGTGTTTCTGCTATCATGTATGAGTAAACCACCTGATAAATTTATTATTATCTATGGTTAAAGATGAATTGCTAAGTTAAGAGAACTGCTAGAGTAGTATATAAAATTCTTCATTTGGATTGTTATTAATCTTAGAATTTGGATTGACAACATGAAATCTAGATCTTATGATAATTGGTAGACACATAGTGTTATTAGTTGCCTCAGTTAATCTTCAATAAACTAAATACCTACTCTTAAAGATATTTGGTTTAAGAATTTAGTGAACATATCAAACATGTTCTTAATTCTTGTCTGAATTGATTGAATTTGCCTAGATATTTGGAATTCTAGGATCTAGGCATAGATAGTTTTTGCAAAGAAATTTGATTAATTTGAGCATTGTGATTTAAGTTCTAGAACTATTTTTCATAAAACCATAAGCATATGTTTATTGGCAATTCTTAATTACATGTTGATTTCCTTAGGTTTTGTGTTTTCTCCATTTATTTCATAGTCTTATTTACTTTATGCAGTTTATTGCTTTTTATTATTCGTATATCTTAATTCAATACCATAAGTCTATTGATTGATCTTAATCTTTGTAGATTTGATCTTTAAGTGCTACATCGCACTCTGCAATTGTAGAGTAGTTCAAGGGTTAAATTTAAGCATATATATTTTTGATGCTGTTGTTGGGCAACCTTGATTCATCATTAGATTAGGTGTGGGATTTAGATTAATTTTTTTTTACTTACTATCTTCTCTTGTTTGTTTCAGGTGTATGCATCTAGCTACCATAATCAATAAGAGAGCTTTTGGATCTTTCCAACCAGGAGATATATGACTTGCAACGCACGAACTAGAAGGTTGCGATGAAGGTGAAGAGTGACACCCTACGAGTGAACGATCGACACTTTACGTAAAAACATAGAGATAATTAATGCGGTCATTTTAGTGGATGATGTTGAAGGGGTCTTACGAGACCAAAAAGGACATTCATGCAACAGAGTAAGTCAAAGGATTGATGATGTTGGGAATGTGAATGCTAAAGTAGTTGTGGCTGAGAATTTTGAGAATGATGGAACTGTTTGTGGGAGAATATTTGGAGATTATAACAAGTTTAATCAGTTATATGCTAACAGTCTGCGATTCGACCTCCACCATTTCAGAGGAATAACTTTAAGCTGAAACCCGTTCACTACACTCTTGTGGGTCAGCACCCTTTTCATGGTCTTCCTCATGAAAATCCTATGAACCATCTTGAGAGGTTTAAGAATCTAGTGACAAGCAAGATGAATGGTGTCTCAAACGATTATATTTCTGTAAGTTGTTTGCATACTCTCTTGCTGAGAACGCAGCTTATTAGTTCAAAAAACTACAACCAAGATCTCTTACTTATTGGAATGGAACCAATAACACATTCTTGAACATCTTCTTTGATGATGCAAAGTCTGAGGGGCTGAGAAATAAGATCTCCATCTTTTCTCAAGGTGCACTGAGCCATTCAAGAACTCTTAGGTCAGATTAGAGCTTACAAAGGGACAATCCACATCACATTTTCAGCGAAGTTTAACTGTTGTAAATCTTCTCGAGAGTATTGATTGGAGGTACCAGATGGATTTAGATATTGAATGTGAAGGAAATTTCAATACCATAAGAAGCTAAATGGCTTATTGAGAATTTTTTATCTAGTAATGGTGCCAAAAATGCAGACTTTAACAGGATGAAATCAGCTTGAAATATAGAGGGAGGTTAAATTGTTGAAGTGAAAGCCAAGATGGAAGCATTCCATAATCGCCTTGTGAACAAAAAGTAAGTTCACTTTGCTATATAGATTGAAAACTTGGAATCAACTGAATAAAATATGCCAATTATGCCAATGAGACATGTTTTAAATGTTACAATCAGAGTCTTAGTTCCAGAAGCCTTTTTAGGGTAAGAACATATTCGCAAGGAACTATGAATCGTCTACTTATCAGAACCAAGATGTGGACTAGAAAACAAACTAGAATCCATGAACATTGATATGGTGAGAATTTTTAAGCTCTAAACACTCATGCCAAGAACGTGGAAAATCAAGTTGCACTTACTATTGAGCCTATAAAGAGGCAAAAAGGGATGCTCCCTAGAAAAAAACTGACACTAATGACAAATTTTTTGGCAATGTTATTTTGGCAGAAGGTGATGAACAACATGAATATGAAGAGTCAAACAAGTTGAGGGAATGTGAAATTGGTGTCACGATCTCTGTCGATCGACACTCACTACTGGTCTCCATCAACATACCTTGAGAATCACAGATCTTTGAGTTTTGTCAGAAGGAAATCGACCCTAAATGGTTAATCAACACTAATGCTCAACGTGGATCGACATTAACCTAGTGTCGATCAACACCATCTTGAGAATTTTTTATGTGAGATGAAATAAAAAAAATTAACACAGAGGTGTTGATACCAAAGATTGATGTCGAACAATACTTGTATAGTGTCGGTCGGGATTGGCTTGACGCATTCATATTTCTTTTGACCACGCTGAGAATGGTGACGATAAGGTTTACAAGCCTAAAATTCCATATCCTACTGAAACCAAGCATCTGGAAGAGCCCATTAGAACACATGAATTAGCTGGATTCCATAAGAGGGTAAAATAATTCTTGAAGGTGTTTCTTTTAAAGATATTTATGAAGAGATCTGCTTCCATCAATTTTTAAGAATAATAGAGAGACCATGGAAGAGATTAATGCATTTTATGATGGGGATAAAAGTGCATCAACTAGATCAAAAAGTTGGTTGCGTTCGAAGACCCTAGGAAGTTTGTGGTTCTATGCACTATTTCAAGAGTTGAATTCCATGATGCACTATGTGTGATATATGGTCTACAATGAGCATCATGTCTAAGTACATAATTAATAGATTGAGACTTTCTATAGAAGCTCCTAAGATCACTTTGACCTTCGCATATTTCTCTATAAAATCTTCACAAGGTGTCATCAACAATATTGATATGATAATTGAGAACTACATTATTCATGTGGACTTTTACGTATTGGAGATGGAATCGCGATCATTTTGGACATAGCTTTTCTAACTACAGTGAGTGAAGTAGTTGACATGGAAAATAACAGGATTTCATTTGCCATATTGATGAGAATTTCTACTACCAAAATTGTGCCTCAAACAAAGGTATGCATCTATCTTCCTTCACTAAAGAGATTGACATTCCCAAAGTTGTAGTAGTATCTCCGGAAGACTTAAGTGATAAGGGGAAAATCAAAGAAACCATGAGTAGGCATCAAATAAGTCTGCAGGAAAGACAAAGAAGAAGGTAAAAAGCACAACGATCAAGGGGGATCCTCACTTGACATTGGTTCCTTAGATCTGTTCAGATGGTGTTACTAAGTACAAGGTGCACAACATGGTTTTTTTACAGCCATTTGCTAAGGTTTGAAATGTTTTCACTCCTGAGCTGAAGGAAAATGGTTAGATGATGTGAAAGGTTTAATGAGAAGCATGATTAAGCTGAAGATGTTGGATATTGGGGCTTGTTTTGAGCAAGTTCTCATTCTATGTGGACTGAATCTTCTTCTAAAAGTCGAGCTAATGACTTAAAACAAAAGCTAAGTGAGTGAAAACTCCTTGGTAAGTTTTATTTATTCAAAACCCCTAATTCATGGATTGCCCAGTGTCGGTCGACACCATCTTAGTGTCAGTCGAAACTCGACCCACCCACATGTACGTTTCTACTTTTCTTAGTTTTCTAGTTTTCATTTGTTTATTTTGACTAAGCTTAGATTGAATAACACTAGAGAAAGTGGTGTTAGTCTAAAAGAGGTAGTTACTGATATTGCGTTCTATTTTGAGTATCAATTGTCATTTTATTGAGTAAAAAATGAGTGAGTTGAGAACTTTGAGCTTTTCTTTGAATTAATCATCTAATTGTTTACCTAATAGTATTCTCTTCAACTATTGATCGCATATTGTATGACATGGAAAAATGCCAACGTAGATTTATCTATCAGTAACTTCCATGCTTGTGAGAATATTTGAAGGATCCAAAATTAGCTTCCAACATAATGTACTTGATTCTTTTGTTTTGAAGTTTGGTATGCATTGGATCGGATTCCTCGTTTATATTTAAAAAGATTAGTATGTGTGAATATAATTTCCCTCTCTCTTTTATTCAATTAATGAGAAAAATAATGAAAAATTAAAAGGATAAAGGTTAACAAAAAGTAAATTATGTGTTAGTGAGAAACAACATTAGTGCTTGCATCATGGAATCTTGAGATTGGTTTTAATCCAAATTGAAATAATTAAAAGTTTAGAATTAAATATCAATATGTGTTTTCTATAAGTAGAGACTAGAAATATATTTTTAAAATATCAGTGAAACTAAATATTTTATTGTTTAATCAGTATTTAATTAAATCATGTAATAATTATATAAGATTATTTTAATTATTTAACTATTTTGGAAATTGTCGAATTGGAAATCCGCAAATGTTGACGGATTTAAATCCATTTTAGACTCTACATATACATATTTCAGTATCCTAAATTTTTAGAGTATCATACTGGTGTGGCGTGCCATCCCTAATTTATAGTGTTTCAGTCTTTAAAATGTTTTAAACGAAATGAGTCAAGGGGTGATTAACCGTAATTCACTCTGCCGACATATACTATAAAACTAATAAAATATTGAAGTAATGCTTACTTGTTTCGCCACCATTAGATAAACGATAGTTGTATTTATTTTTACGCTAGAGGTATGCACTTGCAGATGATCAGATTGGTAATTCTCATAAATACATAATTTATCATTCTGAGTAACGTCAACAATGACAGTAATTTTAAAATTAGCATGTCATGCTAGTATGAGACCTTTTTGGAATTTTTGGTTAATAGGAGGCATATACATCCGATATTGGATTTACGTTTTTTTCTTGGAAGATTGAGCAGTTTGCATGATATTAAGCTCTAAAACCGGGAATACAAAAAAGTGGTAATATACAAAATTGAATTTATTATTTTTTGTTTCCAAGTTAGTTAAGTTTAGTGGATGATAAAATTGTTTTAAATCAGTTCAAACTAATGAAAAAGTAACAATTATCAGAAAAATCTATTCAGAATAAGCCCTTGTTTTACTTAACGAATGGTTATAATAAAGGAAATTTAAAACGACTTTCTTAATCTTAATTAACCCTCTATAAATTTTAGCCGCCATACGAGCAGTCAGAGTGGGATGCAATCCGTTTACACCATAATTATTATTTACGTACAAAATTACAAATGCATATATGATTACGTAGGTGCATACGTGTTGAGGTGTCTTTTACCGTCGTGGCTAAAAACCTACCAACGTGGTCACTTGCTATATTGACTAAAAAGAGATAGTATCTTAGTTTCTCCTGTGCGGATTTATTCAAAATATTTTGGACCCACTAGATAACACCATTACAATGGACCGTAGCACCTAGCCATTCGTGAATAAAAGATTAAAAGATATGTACGCATATTGAATTATACACAACGCGTATTTGGGTGACTGGGTGTCGGTGTATGTTACAAAGTGAAAGTTGACTTTGAAGTTTGGGAGATGTAACATGGAGATTCACTAGTTTCTGTGTTGATGATAGTTATGCCACACGTCAATTTATTTTCATTATCAATTACGCCGAAAACGAATAATAACAATAAAAAGAGAAGAAAAAGAAAAGAAAAAGAAAAAAAACAATAAAAAGAAAACTCGACGACCACGTTAACAAGTATGTGAACTTGGTCAGCGGTTAATTTACTCCCTTGTTGATGGAACGTCTCAGAGTTTGAGACACATGTGATTGTGGTTTGTTACGCGCATGTACAAGAATGAATAAATAATTAGGTTAAACTTTACGGTTATACTATAATATAATACTAGCGTGATGTACGTGTGACTGTCATACTTGTTTTCCCCGGTGTGTATACATGTTGGATTTGTGTTTTTATAGTCCGTTCTATGGACCGTTTCTGAGTCGAAAAAGGCTACAGTCTATTTTGTGTTCGAGCAGATGAGCTGAGCTGAGACGCAGTGATATTGGACTGTCATCTCGCTTATAACAATCTGCAACATAAAGTAGCACAGTTAGTTTGTAAATTGGACACAAATGTTCGATCTGAGCTGGTCGGTAAGATTTTAAAAGAAATCTGAGCTCGGTTTAGTCGCCTTTTGTATTTCGTCCTGCTGAGCGAAGCGCGCCAAGATTGTGTCCATGATTTCGGTAATGGTGGGTACGGTGACGGCAGGGGCATGATTTTCTTTGGCGGTAGATTCTTCAGAGTTCATCGTTCAAGTCAGAGCGTTTCTTCGATAGATGCCCCACGGTGGGCGCCAAATTTTCGATCTGAGCTGTTCGGTAAGATTAAAAGGAAATTTGAGCTCGGTTTTGTGGATCTATTTTTGAAGACGTTATATAACTCAATTCAATGTTCTCGGAAGATACAAATTATTCTTTGAGTGTAATAAAGTTTGGCCGAAAATAGAAAAGTGTAAACCCTAATCTTCCACTGTCTCCCTCTGTGTTTGTCCATTTTGCCTTTCTTTTATAAGCCTTACCTCACATGTTCGCCCTAGCGTACGGCTTTCCCACCCTAACGGGCTGGGCTCTCTTCGTGGGTCGAGCAATTAGTTAACGCGGCCTGGAGCGAGTTCGGCTTCATCAGCTCGTTACATCGAGTTTGATCTTCGTTACGGGCTCGTGGTACGATCAACTTATCGTCATCGGCTCAAGGTCGAGCTGGCTGGCGTTTCTCGTCGTCGGCTAGGGTGCAACTGTCCCAATGCCTAATTTTTTTGGGTCGGCCCTTGGTCCAATGGGCCTTGTGGAGGGATACAATCCATCTCCAACAGTAAGCCCCCCAGTTTGTTCAAAGAGATTTTGACCGCACTTCGAACGAATTCCTCATGTCTGGTTCAGAGGATGTAGGGTGAACCGGCGAGGTTCCTACTCGGACCTTTCACACATACTATTGTGGCAAGTCGATGGGGGTGATGTCATGTAGGTCGTCAGGGGAGTTCACGGAAATTTGCTTGTTTTCGTACGATTGCGCCGACCGAGAACTCCGAATATTCGCTTTGCCGACTTTTGATTTTGACCGGCAGCGAGTATGTCGAGGCGTTCGTTAGTCGCCTTTTGTACTTCATCTTGCTGAGCGAAGCGTTCAAAGATTGTGTCCATGATTTCGGTCATGGTGGGTGCGGCGACGGCGAGGGCATGATTTTATTTTGCGGTAGAGTTTTGAGAGTTCATCATTCAAGTCGGAGCGTTTCTTCGGTAGATGCCCCACGGTGGGCGCCAAATGTTCGATCTGAGCTAGTCGGTAAGATTAAAAGGAAATCCGAGCTCAGTTTTGTGGGTCTATTTTCGAAGACGTTATATAACTCAATTCAATGTTCTAAGAAGTTATAAATTGTTCTTTGGGTGTAATAAAGTTTGGCCAAAAATAAAAAGTGTAAACCCTAATCTTCCGATGTCTCCCTATGTGTTTGTCCATTCCGCCTTTATTTAAAGGCCTTACCCCCTCCCCTGTTCACCCTAGCGTACGGCTTTCCCACCCTAACAGGCTGCGCTCTCTTCGTGAGCCAAGCAATTAGTTAACACGGCCTAGAGCGATTTCAGCTTCATCAGCTCGATACACCGAGTTCGATCTTCGTTATGGGCTTGTGGTACAATCAGCTTGTCGTCGGCGGCTCAAGGTCGAGTCGGCTGGCATTTCTCGTCGTCGGCTCTGTCCCAATGCCAAAATTTGTTGGGCCGGCCCTTGGTCTGATGGGTCTTGTGGAGGTATACAATCCATCTCCAACAACAGAGCAACAAGAAAAAGAGATTGATAGAAAGATAAGAAAGAGCATGTATCTTTGTCGTATAATCATACATCGCTGGAGAGCTTGTAATCATCTTCTTTCTTGTATACAAACATCTTCTTCTCTTGTAAAACATGTGTTAAAGAGTAAAAATATTAGCGTGTGATTGTTACCCAACTGAAGAAAGTTTTTGACGCTCATATATTGGATTGAAAGTGGAGCCTCTCCACGGACGTAATGACATAAGGTTGGTAAAAAAATAACATCATATCTTATAAGTAGTTCCATATCAAACAAACCAAATTAATATCAAAATCAAATCGCTACAAATGATACGAGAGCGCAGGTTGAGTATACTCAGTTACTCAAGTTTCTATTTCATTTAGATTAGGCCAAGAAGAAACTTTATCTAAAAAGTCAAAGTTCGCTTGTATGAAAGATCAGGTTAAGGTTCAAAACTTATCTGATTGATCTATGTAGCTTGTGTACTTTGTCTTCAGTAGATTGCACGTTCTGGTTCTTGCTACAGTTGGTCATGTTGGTTTTGTATATTTGTCAAGGTTCTTTTTTTCAGTTTCTATTTTGAAACTGAAGAATTAAATAAAACAGTTTGTGATGAAGCCTACAAAAGGGAGATTTAAAGGTTAAAAAGTTTGATGGACAGAGATTTGGAATCTGAAAGCATAAGATGTTATGTGCTTTGGAAATTCTCGAATAGGACTCTGTCTTTGAGAAAGTTGAATCTCAAACGTATGAATGTGTCAAAGTAGAGGAGGCATGGGGGTTGAAGTTGATACCAAGAGAACTGTCAAAGATAAGAGGGTTAGAAATCTTATCAAGATGAGCTTGAGTGATCAAATAATAAGGAAAGTGATGAAGGAAGATACCAATGTTGGTATTTGGAAGGCATTAAAGAAGGACTATCAAACCAAGTCACTACCTAACATAATTTATCTCAAGCAAATCTTTTCAAGTTAAAAGATGGATGAGCAAAAAAGCATAAACCAAAAGATTGGTGCATTTCTCAAACTTGTGAACAACTTAAAAGTCTTAACATCAACATTTCTGATGAGGATCAGGCTATACAAATACTCACTAGTATGCCACAAAAGTTTGAGTTGTTAGTTCATACACTTTAGTATAGCAATGGCAAGGATACTTTCATTGTAAATTAGGTTATCACCTCAACTTACATCAAATAAACAAAGTTAAGGGAGAATGTATTGTTACACATGCATAAAGGAGATGTTGAGAGTATGTATGTCAGCAACAATGGAAAAGATGATAAAAGAGAGATTTGATTCTCAAAAAAACAGTTCCAAAAACAGAGAAAATAGCTTCACTAAATCTAGTACCAACAAAAGTGATAAATGCTGCTTCATTTGCAGGAAATAAAGTTTCCATATCCCCTCAAACAAAGAGGTTTTGTTTGACTTAGATGAAGGAGAAGGAGATAAAGTTCTAATAGGTAATGACACCTATAATGAGATTAAAAGAGTTGTCATAATCGCAAGAGTGACGTACATACCAACCACATGGAGGAATTTGATCTCATACGGGTTCTTGGAGAAGTCATGTTGCAATTACGTAAGAGACAAGTTCAAAGTGAGACTCTTCAAAGATGTAAAAATATACATGTGGTTTGTATTACTTTGAAGGGAAAATGTTAAAAGTTGAAGTGTGTTCTATGATACCAAGCGTTGATTTAACAAGAAAATCGCATTCTAGGTTGGGACATTTGAGCCAAAAGAATATGGAAGCAGTGGTGAAACAAGGTTACTTGGCAAGCAAGGGTTTTAAGACTTTGAGATTCTTTGAAGAATGTGTGTTGGAAAAATCTCATAAGCAGAGTTATAATACGGAGAAACATATGTTTAAGAGGTTTTAGAATATGTACACTCTGATTTATGAGGAGCACCATTGGTTGTTCCAAGCCTAGTTGAGAATCAATACTTTATAACTTTTATGGACAACTTCTCAAAGAAATTCATGATCTATTTCATGAAGACTAAGGATGATGCCTTCTTTAAGTTCAAGGAATGAAAAGTAGAGGTTAAAAATAAGACTACAAAGAAAGAGGAGTGCTTAAGTAACAATAATGGGTTGAAGTATTACAATACCAAATTTGATGTTTTTTGCAAGGAATCAAGTATTAAGAGGTGAATAAATTATGTGCATACATTACAACTAAACGGAGTGTCAGAGAGGAAGAACAAAACGACCAAAGAAAGGGTTAGGTGTATGATGGCAGAAAATGGAAAGGAGGAAAGATTTTGGGCAGAAGCTACGTCAACAACGATTTACTTCTTTAATAGGTCTCCATATTATGTCACTGAATTCAAAATACCAGAAGATTATGGAGTGGATTCAAACCAAGCTATTTTCACTTAAGGAGATTCGTTTGTTCGGTTTATGTTCACATGCTTACGGACAAGACAAGTTTAAAGGAAACAAAAAGGTAGTTTGTTGGTTACCTTCATGGAATTAAGAACCCAAGGTATGAATACAAGAAGAAGGTAAATGTATCATAAGCAGAAATGTGATCTTCTATGTAGAAGAGGTCTTCAAAAACTCACTTCAAGTACTAGTTGTAGAGAACAAAAGGGTTAAGATAAAATATGTTTAAGTAAAAAATGGAAAAAGGTAAAGGAAAGAGAGTTTATGTTAGTCTAGTTCTGGTCAAAGGTCCATCAGTTTGCAATAACAATTCAGAGGCATCATATTTTGGTAATGGCACTTCGACATGTGACTCAGAGATATGTGGAGTCATTTCGGATCAGTGGATGGTCAAAATCAAATGAGGAGTCTCACAACGATTATGAGGAAGAACATGATTTTGATAGTTACATTCTATCAAGAGCTAGAAGGCACATAGAAACTAGGATGCCTTCTAAGTTTGATGATTTTGACGTAGTGGCTTACGCTTTGGTAGCATCATATGATATTGAGATAAACTAACCACCGTCTTATGCAGAAGCAAGGATGACACGAGAAAGGAAGTAATGAAATTCTGCAAGTGATGAGAAAATGGTTTCCATACATAAGAATAGCATTTGGGGTATAGTTGAACGACTAGAGAAACTAACAAAGTTATTATATGTAAATTGTTTTACAAGAGGAAGTTAGGTATTTTAGGGTTTTAACAGCCAATGTTTAAGGAAAATTGGTTGCTGAGGGATTTTTTCAGTTTTAAGGGATTGACTACAACGAAGTCTTTGCATCTGTAGTGAAACATGTGTCGACACAACCTATGTTACCATTGGTGGTGAATGGGGACTAAAAGCTGGAACAAATGAATACCAAAACAGCCTTTTTCATGGTTTTGGATGAGAAAATCTACAAGGAGCATCGAGAGATTTTAAAGAGAAAAGAAAGAAAGATATGGTTTATCTCTTAAGTTCTTATATGGTCTTAAGCAGTCACAAAAGCAATGTAATAAAATGATTGATGGTTTAATGAAGGATCAGAAGTTCAGATAGAGTCTTTATGATATGTGTGTTTACAAAATAAGTACATAATTAGTTCAATATAAGGTCTCTCTTCTCATATACATCAATGGCATGTTGGAGGGTTTAAAGAGCATTCAATGTTTGAAGAAGAATTTGGATCATGAGTTTGAAATGAAAGATTTGGGGTATACTTTTAAGATTTTGGGTATGGATATAATCAGAGACAAATAAAGAATGATTTTTATATTGTCTAAGGAAAGTACTTGAAATAGTACTCTCTACTTTCATACAAATTATAAGTCGGTTTCTTAACATGACAAATTATAAGTCGGTTTCTACTTTTACGGGATCTTAATTTAAGTTGAAGATCTTGTATGAAAAAAGGAAAATGAATCTGAATTCATGAGAGATGTTTTGTATGCGAGTTCATTTAGGATTCTTATGTACGTCGTGATCGGGTATTGTCGAGATATAATTCACGCAATTGTTTGGTAAGCGGATTTTTGGGGAATTATGGTCATTAACACTAGGACGCTGTTAAGTGGACTATCAAATACATTCAAGAACCTTCAGTTAGATTCTTTTTTTGCAAAGGATTCATGTTTTAAAGTGGAGGGTTTATGTGATGCTTTATGGAACTAGCATTGAAACAAGGAGGTTATTGGATACGTGTTTCAAGTAGGAGGCACACAATCAGCCGGGAACCGGGGCTCCAAACAATTTTTTCTCTCTACAACAGAATCAAATTGTATGTTTATGTTAGATGCAACTAAATAAGCATTGTGGCTTAGATGGATTTGTGAAGATTTAGGTTATGAACAACAAGCAGTTAAGAATTAATTGCGATTCACAGTCAGCGATTTTCTTAGCAAAGAACGGTGGGTTCGAAAAGTGGAGCTATGGAATTTCAACGGAGAAGAACATAGATAAAGGAGGGAGATACAAAATTTAAGAGGTTTCAACAAGTAGGCTAGGATTCGGTGCTTTATACGAATGTAATGAGAGAGAGTAAATACAGGTGGAAAATATTGTTGGGCTTGTGTCTTTATACTTTGCTATGTAAGCCGTCTTTAGGTTGAGGATTATTAAAGTCTATTTTGTGGTTGACCTAATGAGTTGGGCTGAGATTCATCGATGTTGGCCCGTCGTCTCTCTTATAACAACATACAACAGAAAGAAACAGAATTAGTTTGAAAGTTGGAAACAAAGCAACAAGAAATAGATATTGATTCAGAGAAATAAAGAGATTATACATTTTTCGTGTGGAGTTGGAGATCGTCGAATAGCTTATAATCATCTTCTTTCTTGTATACGTATATATTCTTCTCTTTCGATATCTATAACACATGAGTAAAAAGATTGACGTGTATTCTAACCTCATCGGAAAAAGTTTTTGGTGATCAGATAACAAATTCAGAATGGAGCTTTTCTTCAAATGTAATAATGGAGGGTCATAAACTCGGCAAACAAATTACATCGTGTCTTTCAAATAATTCAAGATCAATCAAACCAAACTAATATCAAGATCAAGTTGCTACATTTGGAATACGTACATCCATAGATGTATCTTTGAACCAATTAACCTGACTAGGCATGAGACTTATTATTCGAGATCCGAATTCGATCCGAGATCCGATCTAGATCCGCTCAAAAAATCTGGATATCTGGAGGGGCCGGATCTAGATAGTAAGATGTTGGATCCCTTATAATCGAATTCGGATCCAGATATATTTTTATTGATAATTATTTCAAAAATAGTTATATATATAACTATTTTATATATTATATTTTCATTTCTATAATAATAATATATACATATATAAATTTGTAAAAGTATATATAAAAACATTGTACTTTTTTAAAATTATTATTAATATTTTATATATTTTAATATTAGTTTTATTTATTTTAAGGATCTAGATCCAGATACCGCTAGATATTATAGAAGGATATCCAACATCCGATATCCGTGAACAAATCTGGATAAAGATAATAATAATATGAATCTACCGAATAAAGATCAAGATCCGGCTACCTTAAGAAATTCTTGATGCTCCATTTCTCACAGGCCTAAACCTCACAAACCAATTAAAAAATAAAATAAATTACACCTATTTCAAGACTATATAATAAAGCGAAGTAAAATCCAACGTTACAAGATATTTTGTAATTCTAAATTTGGACATCTATATAATTCTAAACTTCAGTGCCTTATTTTGAGTGGAGACAAAATACAGAAGAACTATCATTCAAATGCTGACCTCATAAAGGTCCATCAACAGTGTTTTATGGGTCTGCGACCAATGATATATATTTAGTATATTAGTTCTTATCATCATTAATACATACAATATATATATATATATATATATATATATATATATAATATTCTGATGGGTCTTTTTCGTGATAAAATGATTGAGTATTACAGATTTGAAAAAAAAATGTAATAGTGACTTGGGAGGATATCCAATAAAATTTATATTTAATATTATTTATTCATTTTCGTTAATCAAAATTTTATGATAACTAGAAGTTCATTACACAAAAACAAAGAGAAAACAATTATTAAAATCTTCAATTTTAAAATTAAAACCAAAAAGTAAATTTAACTGATGTTTGAGCCAAAAATCTCTCAATTTTTAAATATTAATCGTTTTAACTCTTATATGTTATTGACTTAGCTATTTAAAAAATTATAAAAGGTAATTGTTAAACTCGAGTAACAACCATTATACTTGTTTTTAACAGTTGATTTTTTTTTGTTTTGTAAATGATAAAATCAACAAAATATGAAAACTAAAATGAAAAATATTTGAAAGTTGATAAATTATTTAGCTTAAACAGGAGTTCAATTTTTTTTTGGCTTTAATTTGAAAGTTAAAGGCTTAAATAGCTGTTTTCTCCAAAAACAAATCTGACTATTGCAATTTAGTGCACGTTAGTCAAATTGGGTTGTTGTTTTTTTAACTTTCTTACAAGGGTAACGTCTTTTACTGAACTCGGTCATTTGTTTATGGATGCTGACCTAGAAAAAGGGAATCAGTGTTCAACCACATTAAATTAAAGAAAGTGAGAAGTTTGTCCGAGTTAGTTGTTGGACGTTGACGAGCACTGGTGTTGGATAAGTACCCCTCGTTTTGTTTTCAATTTTCTCAGTTTTTCTATTAATGTTTTAAGATTTCTTTTTTTTTTGTTTTATTTTAAAGTATGACGTTCTCATAATGCAAAATTAGATCAAATAATGAAATAAATTAAAAGTATATAATGATGAAATTTCTTACAACAAATAATATTATACGTAAACACTTTTTTCATTTATGTGTAAAATATTAAAACTAAATGCAACCACAAATATAAATGGTTTAGTATTTTGCGAATTCTGGTGAATTAAGCAATTCGGATTCAAAACAACATCACTAAACATGTGTGATCATGCAACCTAAAATTCTAGGTTTTTATTGTAAGCAATCGTTTTTTTGATATTGGTGAACAAACCTCCAAAATATTAGTCAGTTTAGTTTCAAACCGTCAGATCTTCAGTTATCAAAAATAAAAATTTTAAAACTTCAAAAAAAAAAAAAAAGTATTAGATGAAAAATTGATTTTAGTTTTCTCTTTTTTTTGCTTATGCGTTTTTCTTCGAGTATTGTTAATTATTTAATACATTTAGTGAATAATTGATGTTTGGTTGAATCTTCAACTAGATATAGAACAAGCAAGAACGCAAATATGCCGACCATATTTACTTTAATGGATTAATAATCCATTATCCTAACTAAAGGATAAGAGCAGTGATAAATTTATCCTAAAAGAGTCTCTAAATATTATTGAATCCATTTTTGTAAATATTCTAGTTATTTGATTAATTTAAGCATTAAAATAAAGGCATGTACTATTTTAAAGTGGACATATTACGATAGTCTTTTAACTTTCTGAGAGTTTCACATATAAAAAATTCTTCTTATTTTTCTATTTTTATTAAATATTTCTTTTGCTGAAAACTGTTTGAAATATCATTATTACTCTTGCTCTAATAACAATATTAATGGGCAGTTCTCAATCTAACATTCTCAAAATACACATACATATATATACATATATTAATATTTAATTATACTGAAAAACCTAATGGACAATATCTCTTTTAAAAGTTCTATGTTGAAAATTCTCCATTGCAGTTCTCTAATATTCTACAAGTGAAAAAAAAAAAAAAAATTCTACAAGTGTAAACATGCTTTGTTCACAGTTCTTGTAACGCCGAACAGATAGTAAGCCACGTAGTCTTCAACTCTAGTCAACGAATCGAGTCTACATACTCCTTCCACCTTTGTTTCTTTTGCTTATAACCTTAAACCTTCTATAATGAAATTATCTTAATAGGCGATTAGTGGGATAATGAATGATGTCATCATATATAGGGCTTGATTGTTGAAACCATAGTGGTTGCGGGTGTTTGCGGATGTGAGCGATTGCGGTTTTAAACGTTATTAGTAGATTTAAACGATTCATACAATGATTAAAAATTGTTGCATTTGCGAAAAAATTATGACTGATTAACTGTTAACTGCAATAGTGGTTAAGTAACAAATTAACAATATTTACATTTTATATAATTATAAATATTAAAATCATATGATTATAAGAAATATAAAAACTATATTTATAAAACTATACTATTATTTTTAAAATAAAATATAGAATATATTTTTGTTTAATGATTTATAATATAAACTAAAATATAATATACATATTTTGGTTTCTATTAGTTAAATTAAAATTTTTATTGAATATTTATATATATATATATATATAGTTTTTTGAAAAAAAAAATTGTTTTACCATTCCGCAATTGCAAACACTAGTTGGAAACAATTTTTGGATTGTAGATGTTTATAGCGATTTGAAACGACTTATAGCATTTTCTATGATTGTTACAAAACGCCAACAACCGCTACTAACCGTAAAAACTGCGTTTGCGGTAATAGCGGGAAATAATGATCCCAATGACCGATGTTGTTTTGAGTAGATGAGTGACAATTTTGTACTTGTAATTTGATCTTTCACGGATCTTAATATCATTTATATTTATTCAAAGTCAGAATGAATATTCCCGATAAAGAATGACCATGTAGATTGTGTCATAAGTTTTCAAACTCCAAAAGTTTCTAGGTATTTTAGTTTGATCCGACCCCTTGGAGGTGATTAGCGTCCAAAAAGGCCACCCACAATTAATTTTGAGCGTATTTTAACGTGATTCAAAACTATTGATCTTAGCTGATCTAATTTTGACAAATTATCCTGAATGCACCAGGACATTTAGAGCACTAATGTAACCGCAGCGGCTGCGGTTACAGGTGTTTACAGATGTGGTGATTGCGGTTTTAAGCATTATAAAGTGGGTAACTAAATAAGCAGTGATGGGTCTAAAAATAATTTTTACTGGGAGTAAAATTATAAAACACTACTACTAAAAAAAACACTACTACTAAATTATTGACATCACTAAAATCATGTACACTAACTAAAAAATTAT
This sequence comes from Moricandia moricandioides, assembly GCA_905132885.1. NCBI lineage: Eukaryota > Viridiplantae > Streptophyta > Magnoliopsida > Brassicales > Brassicaceae > Moricandia > Moricandia moricandioides. The sequence goes on from CAJHQQ010002385.1 coordinate 60,479, forward strand.
GGTGGACAGCTCTTCCACCCACTCCCTGCCCAGCTTCGCCACTGTATATAAGGTTTTTAGTTTGGAATTTGATATATTAAATTGAGATGATAAAATCTTGTAAAATTAATTTTTGAATTTCTTTAAATTTCCAAAGTTTGATCTATATTTCATGTTCCTTTCCTATAGACCAATACCACATCGAAGTATGATTATGTATTCTTTTATTTATTTTTATACTTATATTTATACATCTATAATAAGTATGTTTTATAATCATGAAATTTAGAAACAATAATCATAAATCATCCGTTCTATAACGTATAAAACCTAAATTGTTATAACTGATTGAATCATACAGTTCAAAATTAATGCTTTGTCGATCAATCATTTTCGACTATGGAAAGTAGGTTTAGATTGAAAATGGTAAGAAGTTTCTCGCGCTTATGGAAATTAGGTTACACTTCAAAATACTATAAGACATTAAGTACTCAGTATGCAAGATAATCGAATAAGAAATTGTTTCCCATTGATGGAAGTTAGGTGTGAATTCAAATTGTTAAGACATCACTCAAAATCCAAGACAACTAGATAGAAATTCTAGACAGTTGTTGAAATTAAATGGAGAAACGAAGCGAATGAAAAGCCAGCTAGGGTTTGGTCCATGCATGAGCAAGTAAAAAGAGTATACATGGAAGGACCACGAGTTGTTATGACTTGTGACGGTAGGATTTAATTGGGACATACCTCGACTTAAGAACTCAAGACAGATATATTTGTGCTTTGCTCGTTGGACTTTGAGCCTTCCTTTATTTGTGATCGTTATGGAATCAAGAAATCTGCCCAATTTAAGAATCATTCAATTTAATTTTCAGGACATTTATAGAAACGATTATTTTTTTTGTCGCAATACGAGCTTTTAGACTTGGTTTGAAATATATAGTACTCCCTCCGTTTCTTAATACATGAAGTTTTGGCCTAATGCACAAAGATTAAGAAATTTACATTTATCTAGAAAGTACTTTTAAAAATATAATTTTAAAATCATTCAACCAATTATAAAAAAGACTGTAAAATTTTATTGGTTGAACAGTTTCCAATAAAGTTAAAGTTAACCTTAAAATCTCAAAACATACCTTAAAATCTTAAAACATCATCTATTTTGAAACAACATAAACCTTCTAAAACATCATGTAAAAAGAAACGGAGGGAGTATATGATTTTGGTCCATTTTTTTATCATATCCAATGATCAATTATTTTTTATCAAAAAATCCAGTGATAAATTCTCTTATAACGTTATTTTTACAACTATAGTCTATAGATACTTCTATATTGTTTGCAAATAAGAAGATTCTTTGCACATTTACTAGGTTACTTGCGAGATTAGTTTATGAATATAAATAAGATTGTAGTATAATACACTAGGCTGGAAAAACCCAACATCTCAGCAACAATTTGGCTTAAATTGCTCAAGAAAATTAATATCAAAATGAAACAATTTTCTCTACTTTTCATTTGATTCCGAGACTTTGAATAGTATCAAATTTTCCCAAGTTTATCTTAAATTGATTATCATTAACTCTTTTTGTTATGGCTAGATCGGTTAAGTAGGCACGCGGTTTTTAACCAAACCAAACTCGCAGAACCGAACCAAAATTTTGGTTAGTTCAATTAGTTTGATAATGAGTTTGGTTCCATTCGGTAGGTTGTAAATAAAATTTGGGTTTTCGGTTCGGTTTGGTAATAGGTTAGTTTAGTTCAATTAGTTTATAAAAACTTACTTATTAACCAAATTTTGAACCAATTTAACCAAATTTTTAAAAAAAATTGAATCGAAGTAACTGAACTAGCCGAGCTAACCGAATTACCCAAAACTACCCAAATTTAACTGAATTTAACAAAATTTTTAACCAAATTATAATCAAAACCAAAAACTTCATTAGTTTCGGTAAAAAATTTAAAACCAAACTACCCGAATATCAAACCAAACTTTTTTTACGATTGTCAAATCAAATACCCGAACTTGTAGGCCTAGGTTAAGTAATTCCTCAAAACGATGTTCCTCTAGAACAAAACGTTTTTAATAGGTAATACTCCATCGGTTCTATATATAAGATATTTTGCATAAAGGACAAGAATTAAGAAACTCAAGTTTTTAGAAGATAATATCTATTAGTGGAATCAATTTAAAACAAGATAACCAATTATAAATAATGCAATAAAACATTATTAGTCAGCCATTTTTTAATAAAATTAAAATATCTTAAAAGTATCAAAACATCTTATATTTTGGAACATCAAATCTTCTCTGAAATATCTTATACCCCTATGTTTCCATATATATAATGTTTTAATGAAGTTTTGTTGTTCCATAATAGGTGAAATTTGCACAAATCTATACAATTTTAAATTTATCAAAAATATGTAACCAATTATATTATTATTATTTCTATTTATAATTAAATAAATTAGTTTAAAATTATATTTAATAATAGTTTTTTATAAAAAAATAGTTTTCTTAATATTTGTGCATTAAGTTAAAACATCATGATTATGAAATGAATGGAGGTATGAAATGGAGGAAGTATATTACAAGAAAAAGGAATTAATAAAAAGTTTGAGCACTTTAAGCCTCCATTTTTAACTGTAGTTACTTTCACATGAATCAACACAACCATTCAATGTATGTATGTATATATATATATATATATATATACCACCACGCAGACTCATGATATATTCGAAACTGTTCTAACTATAGATGATGCAGAAGACTCGTCGTCTCAGTGAAAAATAGCCATCAATGATTAATCCGATTCCCACCTGTAAAGCGATTAAAAGTATTACACTTCAAATTGATTCTAAACTTATTTTAAAATGAAACAAAAACGAGAAAAAAAACAAAAGAAGTTTCATCTGGAGAAGATTGGACAATTATGATAAAGAAACATTCTGTACGAGATATACTCTTAAACCCATCTAATCTCATGATTTTTAACTGGCATTGTGGAACACACACAAAAAAAAAAAAAACTTCGTTGTAAATGTAAACAAACATTCTTTATGATCCTGTTTTTATTTTTTATATAAAGATTTTCTCATATGATTAAAAAGTAGAGATAGAAAGTAGTGGTCACATCCCTTATGGGCTGTATATTGGTCCATCTTAATTAAAACCCATTTGGGATGTTTCTGCATTAATGAGAAGAAGAAAAAAAAGAGTAATTGCAGCCTGCTGAGAGGACCACCACTGTCACGGCGTGGGCACGATCTAGCTGTCCTGCCTGATTTTTTTTTTAAAAAAGAAACCTCTCCTTCCTCAATCTGAACAATTCAACTGTCTTTCTTTCGATCATTTTATTGGTCCCACTTCGTAATATAAATTGTGGACCTAACATAAACTTTCACCGTACTAAAAGTTTCAGAAATAAAGCAAAGAAACAAAAGAAAAAGTCAATGTTTGTTGTACTTTGGTTGGTTAATATTTGCGTCTGTGGATTGTGGGGATAACATTTGAGAATCTTTTGCATATCTTTTTTTCAAAAACGATGGTTAGACAATCAAGATACTATCGAATGATTTTCTAGAAACGACTTGAGGCGTAATTTTACATACTTGAATGTTAGGCCCAACTACAGCCCAAAATACAAACCATCTAAATTTAGATATTCGGTTCCTAGTTGCTTGGCCCATGGCCGACTGATGCCGGAATAAGATAACAGATTTGAAAAAAAAATTTTGTAGGAAAACATAAATACGAAACAAATTACGATATGTAAACCACCAGTAGATATACCATAATGAGCAGGGTCATAAAACGTTATTCTTCAAAAGTTGATATTGATGTGGAAGCTCCTTAGTGGTTTGATTAATAATAATGCTTCACTAATGAGCAGGGACATATGGTTCAAATTCCAAAACATATTTAGTTTTAAAAAAATTACATTAGATTTTTTTTCATTGCATTGTGCAAATAGAACTGTCATGTATATGAATCTTCATAAAGTATTGAATCATCAAAGTCTTAAATTCTTTACAAGTTTAATAAAAGTTAGATTGTGTCCAAATAGATCCAAATCATTGATCAAATACAATATGAATGTAGTCTTTTACAGGTATTAATCTATTCTATTAAAATAGAAGTCATAACTTATTTCATGTGTCATTTTTTTATTTAGACCATAATTTGAAAACTTTAATAAAATGTATTTTATTAAAACTAATGATAAAATATTTGTAACTACTTCAATCATAATATCTTTTGATATTTTTTTATTTTAAATATAAATATATATTAAATATAAAATAATTTTAAAGCATCATTTTCATATATATTTTAATTTATTTAGTAATAAATTCAAGTTGAATAAGATAAAATATAAAATGTAAACTATAAAATTATTATGTTTGTAATTGTTATATAAACATTTAAATATATGACTAACGTTATAGTTATACTACAAAGTTATGGTTTATATAATAAAGTTTATCAATAACTTATTATAATTCGGTGTTATATATTATCTAATTTTATAATAATGTTTGAATTTATTATAATAATATTGGTCATGCGGATTTTATTTTTATACTCAAATTATAGTTTAAATAATAAAGTTATCAATAAATTAATATAATTTTGTGTTATATATCATCTAACCTTATAATAATATTAATGTAGCTTATACTATTATTATTATAAATTTTTATAAATTTGTATTTTGTAGCAAAAATTATTTAAAAAAATTATAATATAACAATACTATTTTACATAAATTTTTCATTTATTTTTAAATTTAAAATATATGAAAATTAAGTTGCACCTATATGATAGATGAATAAAATTTTGACATATATACAATAATATATTATTTAAATAAACATAAAAAATTTCTAAACGGTAATCTAACTTCGAAATCCTAATCAGAATTTAGTATAAATTAAATATTAAATAATTTAAAATATGACTTTTAAGTATATATAATTTTATTTAATAATCATATGCAAATTTAATAAAATAAATATATAATAAGAAATGGATTGAAACATTTGACATATAAACATAAAATTCACATATATATATATAATCTAAATAAACATTAAATTTTTCTAAATGGTAATATAATTTTGAAATCCAAATCAAAATTCAATATAATTTAAATATAAAATAATTTTCAATATGATTTTCATGTATATGTTTACATGTATACTATAAAATTATTATGTTTGTAATAGTTATATAAACATTTAAATATATGACTAATATTACTAATGATGTAAAACAAATATCTATGTATATAAAAATGAAAATAAAACCGCGAGGTTGCGCGGATCAAATTCTAGTATATTTTACAAAACTTTCCAAATATTTTTGCAAGTGTACAATAGATCACTCCCAGGGTAGCTACGTTATCATATACATAGTGCAACAATTTAAAATGCTACA